>PISX010011562.1:0-64625 GCA_004024625.1 Mellivora capensis | reverse complement strand
TCACCCTATGATCTTTTCTCTTTTTGAGTGCTTTTTATCGGACTTCAAGTTAATGCTGGTCCCCAGTCTTAGGGGACTCTCGTATTGGGGTATTACTTCCCAATGCGTCTCCTCTGGTGGCTCCCTCCCCCTTTTGTTTATCTTCCTATACCAGTCCGGTGTTCCCGCTCGGCTTTACCTGCCCACTGGCGTCTTCTGCACCCGTAGAGATCCTGACGAGTAGAATTTTGATCTCAGGCTGATTTCATGAGTGATCGGTGTTCCTTAGTAGGTAATCAGCTCACTTTAGGGGACAGGTTGAACCAGAGCATCCTCCTAGTTCCCCGCCATCTTGTCTCCCTGTATGGATCCTCTTAAAACAGATTTGTACTCCCATCCTTCTACAAAACTTTTATTTTGAGGATAATAATAATTATTTTGAGGATCAATAATGAACATTGGTTACCAAGTCTATTAGAACTTTTCTTTTTTTTGTCTATTCAAATTATATTTTCCATTTAAAAATTGGTTGTCTTTTTATTATTACTTGTAGGAGTTTTTTATAAAATGTATTTTGACTACATGTTCCTTAGGGGATATTTTTTTCCCAAACAGTGAGTTGTCTTTTCACTTTCTTGATGGAGTGTCTTGAAGTGCTAAAGCATTGAATTTCTTATCTATTTTAAAATTTTATTTGTTGATTTTTTTTCTTTTATCACTTATGTTTTTTGTGTCAAACTTCAGGAGGAATAGCTTAATCCAACATCTTGAAGATTTATTCCCGTGTTTTAAGAGTTCTATACTTTTAGAGTCTACATATAGGCTTGTGATCCTTTTTCAGTTAATTTTTGTGTCTAGTGTGAAGCAGTTGCCCCAGTACCATTTGTTGAAGAAACTATTCCTCTCCCACTGAATTTTCTTGACACTTTGGTTAAAAATCTCTGACCATAAATGCAAGAGTTTATTCCTGGGATCTCAGTTATATTCCATATGTCCATCCTTATGCCAGGACCACACTTGCCATGATTACTTAGTTTTGTAGCAAGTTTTGGAATCAGAATTTGAAATTCTTATCCTGGACTTCTTTTTAAATTTCTTCCATGTAACTGATTATTTTTTTATTGAGGTACAATTGACATACTACGTATTAGTGTCAAGTGATTTGACACTTGTGTACATTACAAATGGACAGCACAATAAGTCCAGTTACCATCTGTCACCTTACAAAGTTATTAAAATATTATTGACTATATTCTCTATGCTTCATATCATATTCTCATGATTTATTTTATAACTGTATGTTTGTACTTCTTTTTTTACATTATTTTTATTAACATATAATGAATTATTTGCCCCAGGGGTATAGGTATGTGAATTATCAGGCTTACACATTTCATAGCACTGACCATAGCACTTAACCTCCCCAATGTCCATAACCCAGCCACCCTATCTCTAACCCCCCCACCCCCACCCCAGAAAACTTCAGTTTGTTTTGTGAGAGTCTCTTATGGTTTGTCTCCCTCCTGATCCCATCTTGTTCCATTTTTTCCTTCCCTACCCCCCAAAACCCCTCACTATGCCTCTCAAATTCCTCATATCAGAGAGATCATATGATGATTTGTCTATTTCTGATTGACTTATTTCCTTCAGCATAATGTCTTCTAGCTCCATCCATGTCATTGCAAATGGCAAGATTTCATTTTTTAAAAAAGATTTTATTTATTAATTTGACAGACAGATATCACAAGTAGGCAGAGAGGCAGGCAGTGAGAGAGAGAGGGGGAAGCAGGCTCCCCTGCTGAGCAGAGATCCCAATGTGGGGCTTGATCCCAGGACCCTGGGATCATGACCTGAGCCGAAGGCAGAGGCTTTAACCCACTGAGCCACCCAGGCGCCCCAAAGATTTCATTTCTTTTGATGGCAGCATAGTATTCTATTGTATATATATATACCACATCTTCTTTACACATTCATCAGTTGATGGACATCTAGATGTTTTCCATAGTTAGGCTATTGTGGACATTGCTGAAATAAACATTTGGGTGCACCCTTTGGATCACTACATTTGTATCTTTAGGGTAAATACCCAGTAGTCTGAAGGCTGAGTTGTAAGGTAGCTCTATTTTCAGCATTTTGAGGAACCCCCATGCTGTTTTCCAGAGTGGTGGCCCCAGCTTGCATTCCCACCAACAGTGTAGAAGTGTTACCCTTTCTCCACATCCTTGCCAACATCTGTCATTTCCCAACTTGTTAATTTTATACATTCTGACTGGTGTGAGGGGGTATCATATTGTAGTTTTGATTTGTATTTCCCTGATGCCAAGTGATGTGGAATACTTTTTCATGTGTCTGTTGACCATCTGGATGTCTTCTTTGCAGAAATGTCTGTTCATGTCCTCTGCCCATTTCTTGATTGGATCATGTGTTCTTTGGGTGTTGAGTTTGGTAAGTTCTTTATAGATATTGGATACTAGCCCTTTATCTGATATGTCATTTGCAAATATCTTCTCCCATTCTGCCAGTTGTCTTTTGGTTTTGTTGACTGTTTCCTTTGCTGTGCAAAAGCTTTTGATCTTGAGGAAGTCCCAATAGTTCATTTTTGCCCTTGTTTCCCTTGCATTTGGCAGTGGAAGAAGTTATTGCGGCTGAAGTCAAAGAGGTTGCTGCCTGTGTTGTCCGCAAGGATTTTGATGGATTCCTGTCTTGCATTGAGGTCTTTCATCCCTTTTGAGTCTATTTTTGTGTGTGGTGTAAGGAAATGGTCCAGTTTCATTTTCCTGCATGTGGCTGTCCAATTTTCCCAACACCATTTGTTGAATAGACTGTCTTTTTTTCCATTGGACATTCTTTCCTGCTTTGTCGAGATTAGTTGACCACAGAGTTGAGGGTCTATTTCTGGGCTCCCTATTCTGTTCCATTGATCTGTATGTCTGGTTTTGTGCCAATACCATACTATCTTGATTACAGCTTTGTAATAGAGCTTGAAGTCTGGAATTGTGATGCCACCAACTTTGACTTTCTTTTTCAACATTCCTCTGGCTATTCGGAGTCTTTTCTGGTTCCATATAAATTTTAGGATTATTTGTTCCATTTCTTTGAAAAAAAAGTGGTATTTTGATAGGGATTGTGTTAAATGTGTAGATTGCTTTAGGTAGCATAGACATTTTCACAATATTTGTTCTTCTAATCCATGAGCATGGAATGTTTTTCCATTTCATTGTGTCTATCTCAATTTCTTTCATGAGTACTTTGTAGTTTTCTGAATACAGATTCTTTGCCTCTTTGGTTAGCTTTATTCCTAGGTATCTTATGGTTTTGGGTGCAATTGTAAATGGTATCAACTCCTTAATTTCTCTTTCTTCCGTCTTGCTGTTGGTATATAGAAATGCAACTGATTTCAGTGCATTGATTTTATATTCTGACACTTTATGAATTTCTACATGAGTTCTAGCAGTTTCAGAGTGGAGTCTTTTGGGTTTTCCACATCAAGTATCATATCATCTGCAAAGAGTGAGAGTTTGAGTTCTTTGCCAATTCAGATGCCTTTTATTTCTTTTTGTTGTCTGATTGCTGAGGCTAAGATTTCTAGTACTATGTTGAATAGCAGTGGTGATAGTGGGCAGCCCTGTCGTGTTCCTGACCTCAGGGGAAAAGCTATCAGTTTTTCCCCATTGAGAATGATATTCATTGTAGGTTTTTCATAGATGGCTTTGATGATATAGAAGTACGTACCCTCTATCTCAACACTGTGAAGAGTTTTGATCAAGAAAGGATGCTGTGCTTCGTCAAATGCTTTTTCAGCGTCTACTGAGAGTATTGTATGGTTCTTGTTCTTTCTTTCATTAATGTATTGTATCATATTGATTGATTTGAGGATGTTGAACCAACCTTGCAGCCCAGGAATAAATCCCACTTGGTTGTGGTGAATAATCCTTTTAATGTACTGTTGGATCCTATTTTGGTGTGAATTTTTGCATCTGTGTTCATCAAGGATTTTGGTCTATAATTCTCTTTTTTTGATGGTGGTCTTTTTCTGGTTTGGGGGTCAGGGTAATGCTGGCTTCATAAAATGAGTTTGGAAGTTTTCCTTCCATTTCTATTTTTTGGAACAGTTTCAGGAGAATAGGTATTAATTCTTCTTTAAATGTTTGACAGAATTCCCCTAAGAAGCCATCTTGCCCTGGGCTCTTGGTTTTTGGTGTGTGTGGGGGAGATTTTTGATGACTGCTTCAATCTCCTTACTGGTTATGGGTCTGTTCAGGTTTTCTATTTCTTCCTGGTTCAGTTGTGGTAGTTTATATGTCTCTAGGAATGCATCCATTTCTTCCAGATTGTCAACTTTGCTGGCATATAGTTGCTCATAATATGTTCTTATAATTATCGCTTCTCGGACTTTTGGCTAAGATCAAGTGTAATATGTTCTTATAATTATTTGTATTTCTTTGGTGTTGGTTGTGATCTCTCCTCTTTCATTCATGATTTTATTAATTTGGGTCCTTTCTCTTCTTTGTGACACGTCTCGCTAGGGGTTTATCAATCTTATTAATTCTTTCAAAGTACCAGTTCCTAGTTTTGTTGATTTGTTCTACTTTTCTTTTGGTTTCTATTTCATTGATTTCTGCTCTGATCTTTATTATTTATCTTCTCCTTCTGGGTTTAGGCTTTCTTTGCTGTTCTTTCTCCAGCTCCTTTAGGTGAAGGGTTAGGTTGTGCATTTGAGACCTTTCTTGTTTCTTTAGAAAGGCTTGTATCAGGATGCCTGGTTGGCTCAGTCGGTTAAGTCACTGCCTTCAGCTCAGGTCATGATTCCAGGGTCTTGGGATCAAGTCCTGCATTGGGCTCCTTGCTCAGCAGGGGGCCTGCTTCTTTCTCTGCCTCTGCCTGCTTGTGTGTGCACTCTCTCTCTTGCTTTCTGATAAATAAATAAAATCTTTAAAAAAGGAAAGAAAGTCTTGTATCACTATATACTTTCCTCTCAAGACCACCTTTGCTGTGTCCCACAGATTTTGAACAGTTGTGTTTTCATTTTCATTTGTTCCCATGAATTTTTAAAATTCTTCTTTAATTTCCTGGTTGACCCATTCATTTTTTTAGTAGGATACTCTTTAGCCTCCATGTATTTGAGTTCTTTCCAACTTTCCTCTTGTGATTGAGTTCTAGCTTCAGAGCATTGTGGTCTGAAAATATGCAGGGAATGATTCCAATCTTTTGGTCCCAGTTAAGACCTGATTTGTGACCCAGGATGTGACCTATTCTGGAGAATGTTCCATGTGCACTAGAGAAGAATATGTATCCTGTTGCTTTGGGATGAAATGTTCTGAATAT
Source organism: Mellivora capensis (assembly GCA_004024625.1). Taxonomy (NCBI): domain Eukaryota; kingdom Metazoa; phylum Chordata; class Mammalia; order Carnivora; family Mustelidae; genus Mellivora; species Mellivora capensis. The sequence continues at coordinate 59,321 of PISX010011562.1, read as the reverse complement.
ATCTGTGATGTCCATCTTGTCCAGTGTGTCATTTAAGGCCTTTATTTCCTTGTTGATCTTTGGCTTGGATGATCTGTCCATTTCAGTAAGGGGAGTGTTAAAGTCCCCTACTATTATTGTATTATTGTCAATGTGTTTCTTTGATTTTGTTATTAATTGGTTTATATAGTTGGCTGTTTCCATGTTAAGGGCATAGATATTTAAACTGTTAGATCTCCTTGTTGAACAGACCCTTTAAATTTGATATAGTATCCTTCCTCATCTCTTATTATAGTCTTTGGCTTAAAGTCTAATTTATCTGATATAAGGATTGCCACTGCAGCTTTCTTTTGATGTCCATTAACATGGTAAATTGTTTTCTACCCCCCCTCACTTTAAATCTAGATGTGTCTTTGGGTCTAAAATGAGTTTCTTGTAGATAGCACATTGATGGGTCTTGTTTTTTTTATCCATTCTGATACCTATGTCTTTTGATTGGGTCATTTAGCTCATTGAGGGTGACTAATGGAAGATATGAATTTAGTGTCATTGTATTGCCTATACGGTGACTGTTACTGTATATTGTCTTTGTTAATTTCTGGTCTGTTACTTTTATGCTCTGTCTTTGCTTAGAGGGCCCCTTTCAATATTTCCTGTAGGGCTGGTTTGGTGTTTGCAAATTCTTTCAGTTTTTTGTTTGTTTGTTTTTGTTTTTGTTTTTGTGCCTGGAAGCTTTTAATCTCTCCTTCTACTTTTTTAAAGATTTTATTTATTTATTTGACAGACAGAGATCACACGTAGGCAGAGAGGCAAGCAGAGAGAAAGGAAGGGAAGCAGGTTCCCCGCTGAGCAGAGAGCCCAATGTGGGGCTTGATCCTAGGATCCTGAGCTGAAGGCAGAGGCTTTAATCCACTGAGCCTCCTAGCTGCCCCTCTCCTTCTATTTTCAATGATAGCCTAGCTGGATATAGTATTCTTGGCTGCAGATTTTTCTCAATTAATGCTCTGAATATATTACGCCAGTGCTTTCTGACCTGCCAGGTCTCTGTGGATAAGTCTACTGCCAATCTAATATTTCTACCATTGTATGTTACAGACTTCTTGTCCTCAATTGCTTTCAGGATTTTCTCTTTGTCACTAAGACTTGTAAGATCTACTATTAGATGACAGTGTGTGGACCTATTTTTATTGATTTTGAAGGGGTTCTCTGTTCCTCCTGGATTTTGGTGCTTGTTCCCTTTGCCGTATTAGGGAAATTCTCTTCTATAATTTGTTCCAATATACCTTCTGTCCCCTTTTTCTTTCTTCTTCTTCTGGAATCCCAATTATTCTAATATTATTTCATCTTATGGTATCACTTATCTCTCGAATTCTCCCCTTGTGGTCCTGGAGTTGTTTGTCTCTCTTTTGCTCAGCTACTTTATTCTCCATCATTTGGTCTTCTATATCATTAATTCTCTCTTCTGCCTCATTTATCCTAGAAGTAAGAACTTCCATTTTTGATTGCACCTCATTAATAGCTTTTTTAAAAATTTCAACTTGGTTATAATTTAGTTATTTTATTTCTCCAGAAAGGGATTTTATTTCTCCAGAAAGCGATTCTCCAATATCTTCCGTGTCTTTTCCAAGCCCAGCTACCACCTTGATAATTGTCATTCTGAACTCTAGTTCTGACATATTACCAATGTCCATATTGTTTAGGTCCCTAGCCATCGGTACTGCCTCTTGTTCTTCTTTTTGTAGTGAGTTTTTCTGCCTTGTCATTTTATCCAGTTAAGAATATATGAATGAGAGAGTAAAATGCTAAGAGGGTAGCAAAGACCCCAGAAAAATATATGCTAACCAAATCAGAAGAGACCTAAGACTAGGGAGAGAAGAAAGAGGGAAAAAATTACACATATATTAGATTGGTGAATAGAACAGAGCTACCCACTTGATTTTGGGTGTATTCTGGTCTCTTAGAAGAAACTACCTCCAAAATTTTAAAGAATGAAAAACATATATATTTATAAAAATAAGGGTAAACATGATGACAGGATGGAAAATGACTATAAAGATGAAAATTAAAAAAAAGATTCTAAAAAAGGAATGATAAGATACGTTGGTTAGAAAAAGAAGGGAAAAAATAGAGGGGAGAATGTGATCAGGCTCGAGCTAAATTTAGGGTATATTTTGATCTATTAGAAGAAATTGTACCCCAAAATTTTAAAGAAAAAAAAAACCTCCTATATGTATAAAAGAAAAAACCTTAAGTACAATGAAGGGATAAAATATGACTATAACAATGAAAATTTTAAAATATTTAAAAAAAGTTATTGATAAGATAAAATCATTAAAAAACATTAAAAGAGGAAAGTGGAAAAGTTAAAAAATAGAATAAGAAAAAAATAAAATTAAAAAAATTGTTTTTGGAAGACTAAGGGATCATGGAAAAAAAGCCATGAATCCTATGTGTTGTTTTCCCCTAGCTCTGGAGTTCTGCAGTTCTCATTGATTGGTGAACTTGATCATGGCTGGATGTTCTTACTGATTTTTCTGGGGGAGGAGCCTGTTGCAGTGATTCTCAAATACCTGTGCCTGAGGTGGAACTGCACCACCCTAACAAGGTCCAGGTTAAGTAATCTGCTCAGGTTTGCTCTCAGTAGCTTTTGTTCCCTGAACACTTCCCATAGAGCTTTAGAGGATGTGAATGAAAATGGAAACTTCCCAGTCTCTGGCCAGGAGGAGCTGAGAGCTCAGCTGTGCACTCCTTAGTGCACCCTCAGAGAAAGGCAATCAATCTCTCCCATCTCCCTGGTCTCTGGCTGTGCTCTGAGCTCACCCTGCCCATGGCTGAGCATTTATATCTCTGGCACACAACCCCATTTGGACTCTCCAAACCCAGCATATTCCTGCCATGTGCTTCTGCACAGTTCCTCCTGAAGGAGGAAGGAGGGAGTTTCTCCAGATCTGCCACTTGTGGGGACCCTGCTCGAAGAGCCATTGCCTGACTGTGCCTTGGATCATGGTTTAAAGTAACCATCCCAAGCTGAGAGCTCACTCCTTGTTTCTGTCTCTGTAGCCAGCTTCCCCATGCCAGTACCTGAGAGCTCAGATACATTCAGATGCACTCAGTTTTTCTGTGACCCCACAGGTCCCAAGACCACACTATCCCCATGAGGACTCCACCCCAGCTTAGCCTCTGGATCAACACCCCTCAGTGTAGAAGACTTCTAAAAGTTCTGATTTTGTGCTCCGATGCCCCACCACTTGCTCGGAGCCAGCCCCTTCTGCTACGGTCTATCTTCCTGTTGCTTTGGATTCACTTCTTCGCTCGTCCTACCTTCCAGAAATTGGTCAATTTTCTTTTTGTAGAATTGCTGCTCTTCTTCCTTCTATCTCCTGTTGAGTTTATAGGTGTTTCAAATGGTTTAATAACTATCTAGCTGAACTCCTGGGGCCTAATACTATTTCAGTCTCCTATGGCTCCACCATCTTGCTTCCTCCCTGGAAGTTTGTACTTCTTAATACTGTTCACCTATTTCGGATATTAACCCCTTATTGGTTATATGATTTTCAACCCTATCCTCCTATTAGGAGGTTGCTTTTTTGTTTTGTTGATGTTTTTCTTTGTTGTGCAGAACATGGGATCTCATTTGTTTATTTTACATTTGTTTTCCTTGTCTTCGGACTCAGATCCAAAAAAAAAAAACAAAAAACAAAAAACATTGCTAAGACCAATGTCAGGAAGCTTATTGCCTATGTTTCTTCCAGGTATTTTATGATTTCAGGTCTTACATTCAAGTATTTAATCCATTTTGGGTGAATTTTTTTATATGTTGTAAGATAGTTGTACAGTTTTGTTCTTTTGCACATATCTGTCAAGCTTCTCAACACCATTTATTGAAGAGACTTTCCTTTCCCCATTACATATTTTGCCTCATTTGACAAAAATTAATTGACCATAGATGCATGGGTTTATTTCTGAGGTCTCTATTCTGTTTTGTTGATCAATGTACCTGTTTGTATTCTAATAACACACCATCTTGATTGCTGTGGTTTTTGAAAATATTGAAAATATTAAGGAGCACAATACCACCAGTTTTGTTCTTTCTCAAGATTGGTTTGGCTATTTGGGGTCTTTTGTGGTTCTGTATGAATTTTAGGATTATTTGTTCTATTGCTGTGAAAAATGTCATTAGAATTTTGATGGGGAATGCAGAGGATCCATATATTTTTTGTGGAGTATGGACATTTTAATAATATTAATTAATTTAATCTGTAAACAGAGACTATCTTCCCATTTATCTATTTCAGTTTCTTTCATCAATGTCTTGTTGTTTTCAGTGTATAGGTCTTTCACTTCTTTTATTTTTTTTTAAAGATTTTATTTATTTATTTGACAGATAGAGATCACAAGTAGGCAGAGAGGCAGGCAGAGAGAGAGGGAGAAGCAGGCTCCCTGCTGAGCAGAGAGCCCGATGTGCGGCTTGATCCAGGACCCTGGAATCATGATCCAAGCCAAAGGCAGATGCTTTAACCCACTGGGCCACCCAGGTGCCCCATGGTCTTTCACTTCTTTAATTAAATTTACTCCTAGATGTTCTATTCTTTTTGGCTTTCTGATAGTTCATTATTAGCATATAGAAATAAAAGAAATTTTTGCATGTTAATTTTATAACCTGCAACTTTAGTGAATTCATTTATTAGATCTTAGAGTTTCTTATTGGAATTGAGGGTTTTCTGTATACAATATCGTGTCATCTGTGAATAGTGACAGTTTTCCTTTTATCTCTCAAATTTGTATAATTTTATTTATTTTTTCTGCTTAGTTGTTATGGCTAGCACTTCTAGTACTATGCTGAATAAAAGTAGGGAGAGTGGTGTACTTGTTTTGTTCTTATCTTAGAAAAAACAAAGTCAGTTTTTCACTGTTGAGTATAATATTAACTATGGACTTGTCATATATGGCTTTTATTATGTTGAGATACATTCCCTCTATACCCATTTTATTAACTTTTTATCATAATTTGTTAATAAATTTGTCAAAGCTTTTTCCACATGTATTGAGATGAACACATGATTTTTATCCTTCGTTTTATTAAAGTATAGCACACTGATTGTTTTGTGGCTGTCAAGTCATCTTTCCATGCCTGGAATAAATCCCACTTGATCATAGTGTATGATCCTTTTTTTTAAAAATTTATTTGACAGAGAGAGAGAGATCACAAGTAGGCAGAGAGGCAGGCAGAGAGAGAGGAGGAAGCAGGCTCCCCACTGAGCAGAGAGCCCAATGTGGGGCTCGATCGCAGGACCCTGAGATCATGACCTGAGCCGAAGGCAGAGGCTTAACTCACTGAGCCACCCAAGTGCCCCTGTATGATCCTTTTAATGTATTGTTGGATTCAGTTTGCTCATATTTTGCCGAGGATTGTTGCATCTATGTTTATCACGGATATTGGCCTATAATTTTCTTTCTTTCTTTCTTTCTTTCTTTCTTTCTTTCTTTCTTTCTTTCTTTCTCCTTTCTTTCTTTCTCTACAATGTCAGTAATATGGAGGATAGGAATCTCATTTAGTACCTACTTTCAGGCTGATTGAAAGCCAGATGCTCAATCAGCACCTTTTAAAAATTCAAATATATCCAGTATTTATACTTATATATAATATTTATACTTATATATAATATTTATATTTATATATCTACAGGGACTATAATCATAATCTTTGCTCGTCTTCAGAACGGAAGATCCAAAGATGTCCTCTGGGAGACAGTTGCAAAAACTGGGGGTCCAAGCGAGTGTATAAGCTGTCCTCTGGGAACTCTTACTGAGCTGTATCAAGACCAAGGGGTAATGAAAGGATAAATGCTCACATTACTGCTCACATTCCTTGGGAATGCCTCCTTCACTTTTTGATGTGTGGGAAACCTAAAGCTTGTCCTCAGCCTGAAGCTCCAGGCTAAGTAAATAAAACCTTTTCTGTTTTTTTTTTGTTTGTTTGTTTTTGTTTTGTTTTGTTTTGTTTTGTTTTAAAGCAGGAACACTAGTGTTGTATTTAAGTCTACTGTCTGTGCTGTGCCTGAGTGTGGTGACTTGCTAAGAACTGTCATTCCAACTGTGACAATCCTGTGGAACTCTGAAATACCACTTCTCTTGGCCACCAAAGCCAGGTGATCAAGAGGGTTTCCTCTGTATTTCACTTACCTGCTGGCTTTAGTAAGGTAGCTGGAGAATGTAAAGGGCAGTGGCATGCTTGTGTTCACCATCCCCCATGAGAGGGTGGGTGTAGTGTTGAAACCATCTGTGCTCACATACTTTAACTAGGGAGCTGGAAAGCTCTATGCCCTTTTGCTCTTGCTCATGTAGCCAGGGAGTGAGGGCAGCTATTGCAACTGCCCTTGCTTTCCTGCCTCAGCAAACACTGTGATCACTCACCTCTGACCATCCCAACAAAGTGGTAGGAGTGTGCCACACCTGGACTCTGGAGGGTGGGGTAGGTTTTTTTTGTTGTTGTTCTTTGTTTGTTTGCTTTTGAAAGACCATGTCTCTACCTCTCCTACTCATCTGGATGTGGCTCTTCTTTCCTTTCATGAGGAGAGTTGTTCATCTAGATTTCAGATCTTCTTAAGAGAGAGGTGATGTATAGGTGATATATATATAAAGACAGGTGTTTTATATACATATATATATATACAAATACCTAATATATATATATACCTAATTTATGTATATATATAAATTTATATATATATATATATACAAATACCTAACTTATATATATATACCTAATTTATATATATATATAAATTAGATATGTCTGGGAGGAAATGGTTTCAGAAACTTCCTCTACTGCCATCTTGGACCTCATGCCCTATTTGAACTTTTCAGTCTTTATCTTATTATTCCTTATTCCAACAACAACAGAGCATCTACTCTTTCATGGAACATTTTCTTTAGTTGGTACTACCTTTTCACATGATTTTTATATTCTTTTGCTTGTTCTACAATTCTCACACCTCTTCAGAGTTTCTATTTCTGTTCTTCAGCTAGAGGTATTCTTTTTGGTTAATTTTGTGTATTCTCTCTTGGATATCCCACTTGCACCTGTGGGGAAATAAAAGCAATTCCATATATCTGACCCCATCTTAATTTCATGCTAAGATCTGTAGTTGCCTGTTCAAAAGGTTCACAGTAATATTCTTCCACCATCTTGAACCTACCATATATCTCTATTTCTATCTCTCTCTGATATCTATTATCTATCTCTCTCTCTCTCTATCTATCTATCTATCTAATCTTTGAATTACATATTTGTTTCCTCTCATGTCTTCTTCACATTTATTAATTCTGTTAACACACACAGAATTTTGGTCTGGGTTTTCTAATCTTTAAAAATTAAGAACTGAAACTTGGTAGATTCTAGCATCTTTCACAGCATTAAAATTCAGTAAGTTCATGTAATAATATAAAAAGTAAATGTATAACTTAGGGTGAAAATGGAACAATGGGATTTGTTTTAATAAATTTGGTTAAAACCAGTGATAAAAAGATACACCTTAAATGAAGTATGAGGGGGAAAGGGACATTATACACAGAGGAACAAAAATAAGAATGACATCAGACTTCTTGTTTGAAACAATGCAAACAAAAAGACTGTGAAACACCATCATTGAAGTACTTAAAGGAAAATAAAACTTGTCATTTTAGTATTCTATACTAGGTTAAAATACCTTTTAAAGTGAAATTAGAGTAAAAACACTTTCAGATACATAAAGAGTGAAATAACTCACTATCTACAGATCTGCAATGTAAGAAATGGTAAGGGAATTCCTTCCTTCACAAAGAAGGAAATGATATCCTATAAGAATATAGATCTATGCAAAGAAATGAAAGGCATGAGAAATGTTAAAGTTGTAAATAAATATTCCTAGATAATAGGTCTAGAGAAGATTTTAAATAATATTAATAATATTTCAACACTAAATAGTTCAAAGAACTACTTTTCTTATGATTGTGAGTACTGAAAAATAAAAAGATTATTTCACAAAAAGGGATTTTTTTTTTAAAAATGAAGTATAACTGGCATACAACATTATACTGGTTTCAGGAGTGTGACATATTGATTCAACAGTTCTATATGTTACTCAGTGCTCACCATGATAAGTGTAATATGAACATCAAACTAAGCACCAAACCAGATTTTGTTTAATTCCACTTTTAAAGTGAACTCAGTGATGTTTTATTTTTCTGACAGTACTTACCTCATATTTAAGATTTCTTTTCATACTTACTCTCTTAGTTTGTTTTTCATACTTGTCTGTATTTTCTTTAGATTCAACTTTTTTCTTTTGTGTCTTGTCTCAGCCTTTCCATTTATTTTTTCCACCTTCAGTTTTCTCATTCAGTCTGTCTTCATGGCTTCCTTCTTGGTTAGCATGAAATTTTGGAAACACATCTTATTTTCTTTTTCTAAAGCTAGTAAAAAGCTCAGGAAGCTTAAGAAGACTGAGAGATGGCATAAATGTGGCATAAATACATTTGCAAGTATGGAATATAAAATATATTGACCACTCAGACATATTTATTGGGCACCTAAAATTTATTATTTTAAGTATTTGCAATACTTTAGTAAATAAAACAAATTAAGTTTCATGTCTTCCTTTATCTTATATTTAGGGGGAAGAAACAGACAATAAATTAGAAACATGATAAATTAGAATTTTTAAGTTTACAGTAAAAGTTGATATAAATTATAGAAAAAATTAAAGCAAGGGAAAATAGATGACAGCAGGAGACAAAAGTTGAAATAGTAAGTGAGGTGGTCAAATCATGCTTCACAGAAAAACTGAGATTTGAGGGGAGGTTTGGAGGTATTTCCAGCAGTAGTATAGTTAAACAAGACCCAGAGGCCACATATCAAGAGCATGTCAGGAGTGTTCAAAGAACATCAAGACCAGGATGGCTAGTGTACCGTGATCTGGGGTGGGAGACATAGGATAGAAGATCAGAGAAGTAATGGGGACCTGATAATGTAGGGATTTATAGGCCACTTGAAAGACTTCTAAATTTATCTAAGTAAATTGCCATATTTTAGTCAGAGAAGCAACATGATCTGGCATGCTTTAAAAGGACCACTCTGTCAACTAGATTGAGAATAGATTTTAAAAGACAAGAAAGCAAGAATAAAACCAGGTAATCCTTTTGTAGTCATTCAGGCAAAATATGTTGGTGATGCAGAGCACATGGTAGCAGGAAAAGTGATGATAAATAATTGGATTTGGGGTTTATTTTGAAGATAGATTCAATGAAACTGGTTAATTAATTATCTGTGTGGTGTGAGAGAAAGAGCATAGTCGATGATGTTGAGATTCATTTATACAGCTGGACATATACCTGAGATGGAGAACATTTGGAACTAATTGTGAGATTTCTCTCAGGCATACAAGTGAAGATATGGAGTCGTAATCTTATTCCCCAGACAACATTTCAGGGGAGAAATCCAGGCTGAATATTTAAATTTGGAAATTATCAACATATAGATATTATATAAAACCAGAGAGAAACTAGATGGAATCACCAAGAGAGTAAGTGTAGATAAAAAAAAGACACCCACAAACTAAACCTAGAAATCTCTACCGTTAAAAGGTTGGAGAGAGGGTGGCTCTGTCGTTCAAGTAATTCTGCCTCTGGGTCAGGTCATGATCCCAGAGTCCTGGGATGGAGTCCAACATCAGGCTCCCCACACAGCAGGGAACCTGCTTCTTCCTCTGCCTGCTGCTCCCCCCTGTTTGCGTGCACTCTCTTTCTCTGACAAAAAAAATAAATAAAACTTAAAAGAAAAAAAAAGTTGGAGAGAAGAGGAAGAGTCTACAAAGAAGACCGAGGAAGAACAATCAGTAAGATCATTTTCCTTATGCTTCCCCATTTAATATTTGCAAAGAAGATTTAAGCTATATATAAAAAAAATCTTGCTTCAGGTTTTATGTGGGACCAGATTACCTCCTTCTAGAGCCATTCAGTTTTGATGGTGCCACATGAGACCCCTAGCACTATGTTCCACGGGATCCCTAAAATACACCCTTCACTTCAGTGCCCTGTGAGAACAGTCATGGAGGCTACAGCATGGACAGATGAGAGATGCGCTGTTCAGTGAGACAGAGGTGGGGTCAAGCTCATTCATATTAGCTTTATGGACTGCATCTCGTCTAACTCTTTGAGCCATAATTTCTTCATCTGTAAAATGGAGATTATAATCCCACCACATGGCGTTGATGATAGGATTAAACTAATCCATGAATCAATGAATTAATCTATACGAAGCACATTTAAAAGAATAATAGTTAACATATCCTTCATCTGGACACTGTGGGAGATGCTGAGTGATTGGTCTGACCTGGATCAATCAGTCCCCACCCTTGTGGTGCACACAATCTCTTCAGGGAGACAAATGAGAAGCAGAAAACTGAAAGTAAGGTCAAGGAAACAAACAAAGGGTTAATCTGGAATAAAGAATAAGGGGAATCAGCCTCTGCAGGGAGGTCTGAAAGGGTATTGAAGTGATATTTAAGTTGCAGTATGAAGACTGAGGAGAGTTCAGATGTGGGAAGCGGGGGGAAAGGCAGAAGGGTTAGTTGTGAGAAGTTATCTACTCTGAGCCTGGCTTTCTATATTGACAACAATCAGCTGAGCTTTTCCCTAAATGTTAGTTGTCCTAAATCATACAACCATTAAGTGGCAGAAGGACTCAAACCCATGGTGATCTAATGCTGTCCAACTGCTCATGTCATTGTGAACTCTTTGCTTGCAGTTGGATATTATTGTGGCAAATGAAGGGTCTGTGAGCCATAAGGAAATGCAAGGGGTATTAAATCTATTAACTCCTCTATCTTCTGATCATTTATGAGTTGTTGATGGGAAAAAACATTAAGTGTTCTATGTTCCAGACATTATTATAATAACCTTGTTTAATTTCATTTAATCTTTGATGCAGGATATATTCCTTTTTATAATATTTCATTTATTTATTTGAAAGAGAGAGAAATATAGCAAGAGAAAGCCTGAGCAGGAAGGAGAGGGAGAAGCAAGCTCCAGCTAAGCAGGGGGGCCAAACTCTAGATTTGATCTCAGGACCCTGAGATCATGACCTGAGGTGAAGGCAGATGCTTAACCAACCGAGCCACCCAGGCACACCAATAGAGGGTATACTATTACCTCCACTTTATAAGTTAAGAAAATAACACTCAAGTCACCTGTGCTAACAGTGCTTGCTACAGTGGTTGGATTTGAATCCTGGCAATCTGAATATATAGGTGTGGAGGCTACAGTGGTCTTATGCTTATATAGAAAATGTTTCGCTGTCAGTTATCAAAGAAAAGATTCTATTGGGTCTTCACTGAGTCTACCATATCTCCCAGATTGGTTCTTTTAAAGTGAATGCTTAGATTTATATGTGTACATGTGTACACATTATAAATATTAGTGGATATAATAAAAAATTTTCTTTTGATTTTTTTTGAGTTGGTAAGTTTCTTTCTCAATGTTCAAGATTAATTGGTTAGCCTGCATCATTTGAATTGCCTCTTTTTATTATTTATTTATTTTTTATTTTTAAGTTTTTATTTTAATTTCAGTTAGTTAACTTATGCTATTATATTAGTGTCAGGTGTATAATATAGTGATTCAACAATTCCATACATCATCTGGTGCTCATCACAAGGCCATTCCTTAATCCCTGTCACCTATATCATTCATTCTCCACCCCTTCCCCTCTTCAAAGAAGACATCAGGATGGCCAACAGATGCATGGAAAGATGTTCATCACCACTTACCATCAGAGAAATGCAAATCAAAACCACAGTGAGATATATCCTTCTGCCAGTCAGAGTGGTAAAAATCAACAACACAAGAAATAACAGGTGTTGGTGAGGACATGGAGAAATAGGAACACTGGTGCACTGTTGGTGGGAATGCAAACTGGTGCAGCCACTGTGGAAAACAGTATGGCGATTCTTCAAAAAATTAAAAATAGAAATACCCTGCCATCCAGCAATTGTGATACTGGGTATTTACCCAAAGAATACAAAAAACACTAATTTGAAGAGACACATGCACCTGTAATTTTTTAAAAAGATTTTATTCATTTATTTGACAGAGAGATGCAGTGAGAGAGGGAACACAAGCAGGGGGAGTGGGAGAGGGAGAAGCAGACTTTCTGCAGAGCAGGGAGACCAATGCAGGGCTTGATCCCAGGACTCTGGGATTGTGACCTGAGCTGAAGGCACACATTAATGACTAAGCCACCCATGTGCCCTCATGCAGCGTATGTTTATAGCATTATTTACAATAGCCAAATTATGGAAACAGCACAACAGTCTGCTGAATGATGAGTGAATAAAGAAGAAGTAGAGTGTGTGTGTGTGTACACACACACACACACATATATATACTTGATATTTGCAACAACATGGGTGGATCTAGAGGGTATAATGCTAAGCAAAATAAATCAGAGAACAACAAATACCATGTGATTTCACTCATATGTGGAATTTAAGAAACAAAACAAGTGAGCAGAAAGAATTGCCTATTTACTTTAAGTGAAAATCTGTGATCTCTTTAAGTAACTTATTTATAAATGTGGGTTTATTTTGGGGAGAGGCTGTTCATTATTCCCTTGCAGGTGATAATGACAGGTGATGGGAAGGTCATTGAGCTAGCTTATATGTGGACATGGTAACAGTTACGGAGTCTGAAGACACTGCCAGTGAGTGGGTATTCTCACTTTGAAACTGGCTGGACACTCACTTGGGAGATTTTGAGCCTGTTTCTGAACTGAAGGTTAGATGTTCATTATCATGAAATTGGTTAAGAATATGAGAAGAAGTAGAGCTAAGGTAGAGCTCTAAGGCTGTGTAGAGCTAAGGATTTTGGTAAATATTTTTTTTTAGATGTTCCTGTTTAAACCTAATCTTACTTCTGTGCCTTTATATAAATAGCCCCAAATGAAACAGAACAGGAAGAAAACCACATTTTTTAGTGTAAATGTGTACTGTATCATTGCATAAATTTACTCATCACAGCACACATAAGGTAATTACTCTTATCTGCATCTTACAAGTAAGAAACTCAGGTTCGAGTCAAAGACTGATGGCTGAGCCTGGACCATTGCCAAGGTCACAACTGCCTAAAGAGGCCCAGGGGCAGCAGAGGTCCTTCTGCAGCCAGTGGTAGCTGGGGGAGATAGGTACTCCAATACTGCAGGATTGCATGGTTTACCATCTGAAAAATATCATAATGGAAAGCTGAAGAATGTGGTTAATAACTTTTTTTTCCAGCTAGTATAATGACATCTCCAAAAGTTCAATGTGATTAAAAGCTCAATAAGATTGAGTGATTAACATAATGAATAAATTAAACTAATTTCATAGTGAGACAGGCTGACTGTTAGAGAGGACTTGTCCAGAGGATGAACTATCTGACATGTTATATTCCCTTTTGATTATTTACAATACACTATTACAATAGAGACTTCCAAGGTACTACACCAAATACAATTTTAACCTCTATTAAACCAAGATTTATGAAGTTAGTTTGACTGGAGAGCTTTCTTTAACCTTAGAATTTCTATTAAATTCTTGAAGGATAAATTCAGGCCTAATGGTATAGGGAAAAGAGTGTGGTCATTAGCACTCAGACTTTAAGCTCATTCATTCTTCATTCATTCATTCATTCATTCATAACAACAACTTACTGTCTACGGTGGATCAGGCAGAGTGCTTGGTGAGTATGAAGAATGAAGATGGCACAATTGCCTCCCTCATGGGACTTACATGAAATGGGCAGGGTTGTGGAAGGGAGAGTACATATCAAATATAATTATGAAAGAAGGTGTTAATTGAGCAGTCAATTCATTTATTTTTTTCAATAAATTATTACCATAGGCCTATTCTGTTTTAGTCTGTAGTCTACCATATAAAAACACATTGAACAAGCGAAGTATTTATTCTCATAGATTTTATGCTATTTGCTCTACTGGGTATTTTCCCAAAGAATAGAAAAACACTAAATCAAAGGGATACATGCACCTCTATGTTTATAGCAACATTATTTACAATAGCCAAATTATGGAAGCAGCCCAAACGTCCATCAGCTGATGAATGAATAAAAGAGGTGTGGTACATGCATGCACACACGCACGCACACTCACACACACTCACACACACACACACACACACACACACACACAGGAATATTAGCTAATCATAGAAGAATGAAATCTTGCCACTTCCAACAACTTGGATAGAGCTAGAGGGTATAGTGCTAAGCAAAATAAGTCAACCAGAGAAAGACAGATACCATATGATTTCACCCAAATGTGGAATTTAAGAAACAAAACAAATGAACAAAGGAAAAAGAGGGGAAGAGGTAGAACCAAGAAACAGACTCTTAAGTATAGAGAATGAACTGACGGTTACAAGAGGGGAGGTGGGTGGGGGGATAGGTGAAAGGTGATGGGGATTAAATAGGGCACTTATGATGAGTGCCAGGTGTTGTATAGAAACGTTAAATCACTATATTGTACACCTGAAACTACCATTACACTGCATGTAAATTAACTTGAATTAAATTTTTTTTTAAAAGGGAAAAAATCTTGTCTTCAATGGTTACATATACACAATTATTTACCTGGCCATTCTTAATAACCCAAGTGGGCTTATTTATGCAAGGGTTCATTTTTTAAAAAATTTATAAACTTTATTTTTTTGGAATGGTTTTAGATTCACAGCCAAACCAAGTGAAAAATAGAGTTATCATTACTCCCTATTTCTTGCATGCACAATCTCCCCCAATATCAAAAACCCACAACACAGTAGGACTTTTTGACCATTAATGAACCTACAATGACATAGAAATGCCCAAAGCCCACAGTTTACATTGGGGTCACTCTATAGGTTATTCTATATAGGTCACTCTATAGGTCATTCTATAGGTTAGGACAAGTATATAATAACCTGTATTTGCCATTGCATTATCATATAAAATAGTTTCACTGTCCTAAAAATCCTCTGTGCTCTGCCTGTTCATTCTTCCCCCTTCCTCCCCTTGGCCCAACTCCTGGCAGCCAGTGCTCTTTTAACCATCTCTGCAGTTTTTCCTTTGCCAGAATGTATTATAATTGGAATCATATGGTATATAGCTATTTCAAATTGGCTTTTCATTTAGTAATATGCATTTAAGTTTCTTCCATGTCTTTTCATGGCCTGATAGCTTATTTCTTTTAAGCACTGAATAATATTCCATTGTCTTGATATACCACAGTGAATTATCCATTCATCTACTGAAGGACATCTCAGTTACTTCCAAGTGTTAGCAATTACAAATAAAGCTGCTATAAACATCTATGTGCAGGTTTTTGTGTAGACATACATTTTCAGTTCATTTGGGTAAAAACCAAGAGTGCAAATGCTGTAACATATGGTAAGAGTAGGTTTAGTTTTGTAAGAAAATTCCAAACTGTCTTCCAAAGTGACTGGACCATTTCACATGCCTTCCAGCAATGAATGAGGAATTCAGTTGTTCCACATCCTCACCAGCATCCAGTGTTAATAAGTGTTTGGGATTTTCACCATTCTGTTAGGTGTGTAGTGGTATCTCATCGTTTTTTTGATTTGCACTTTCCTCATAACATATGAAGTGGAGCATATTTTCATATGCTTATTTGCCATCTGTATATATTCTTTTGTGAAGTGTCTGTTAAGGTCTTTGGCACATTTTTAATTGAGTTGTTTATTTTCTTATTGCTGAGTTTTAAGAGTTCTTTGTATACTTGGGTAATAGTCCTTTATTAGATATCCCTTTTGCAAATCTGTCAGCCAGTCTGTGGCTTTTCTTCTCATTCTCTTGACACTGTCTATCACAGAACAGAAAACTTAATCTTTAATGAAGTCCAAATTATCAATGATTTCCTTTAGGGAGACTATCTTTCTTATTGTGTCTAAGAAGTCGTTGCAATATCCAAGGTCATCTACAGTTTCTTTTATGTTATCTTCTAGGAGTTTTATAGTTTTGGATTTTACATTTAGGTTTATGACTTATTTTGAGTTCGTTTTTGTGAAGAGGGTAAGGTGTGTATCTAGATTTTTTTGTTTTGTTTTGTATGTAGATTCACTTGTTCTGGCACCTTGTTAAAAACACTTCCTTTGTTACTTTAGCTCCTTTGTCCATAGTCGATTGACTATATACTGGTCTATTTTGGGGCTTTCTCTTCTGTTCCATTAATTTATTTCTCTATTTTTTGACCTTCGTTTTTTATGTATATAAGTATGTATATTATGTTAGTCACCATACAATACACCATTAGTTTTTTTTTTAATGGAGGTCAAGGTCATCATTAGTTTTTGATGTAGTGTTCCAAGATTCATTATTTACCCCAAAGATACAGATGTAGTGAAAAGAAGGGCCATATATACCCTAGTGTTCATAGCAGCAATAACCACAATAGCCAAACTGGAAAAAGCTGAAATGCCCTTCAACAGACAAATGGATAAAGAAGATGTGGTCCATATATACAATGGAATATTACTTAGTAATATTAAGGAGGGCACGTATTGCATGGAGCACTGGATTTTATATGTAAATATTTCTCTATTCGTTCATCAGTACTGTCTTGATCACTGTAGCTTTACAGTGAGTATTCAAATCAGATAGTGTCAGTCCCATAACGTTCTAATTCAATATTGTGTTGGCTATTCTGGGTCATTTACCCCACCAGATTAATTTTAAACTCAATTTGTTGATATCCACAAAATAACTTGCTGGGATTATGATTAGAATTTCATTAAGGCTGTAGATCAAGACAGGAAGAAGTAGTAACTTGTAAACATTGTCTTCCTATTTGTGAGCATGAAATATCTATCCATTGATTTAATTCTTCTTTTGTAGTTTTCCTCACACAGAACTTATACATATTCTGTCAGATTTTTATCTAAGAATTTCATTTTGGGGGTTACCAATATAAATGCTAAAATGTTTTTAATTTCAAATTCTACTTGTTCATTGCTGGCATATAAGAAAATGATCAACTTTTGTATATTAACTTTATATCCTTCAAACTTGTTATAATCAGTTATTAGTTCCAGAGTTGCTTTGTTGATCTTTCAGATTTTCTATGTAGACAATAATGTCATTTATGAACAAAGTCAGTTTTATTTCTCCCTGCCCAATATGTATACCTTGTATTTCCATTTCATTGTTTGTTTTTTTTTTTAACATCTTAATTTCTTTTTTTCAGTGTTCCAAGATTCATTGTTTAGGCACCACACCCAGTGCTCCATGCAATACATGCCCTCCTTAATACCCACCATCAGGCTCACTCATCCCCACCCTCCACCCTTCCAAAACCCTCAGTTTGTTTCTGAGAGTCCACAGTCTCTCATGGTTCATCTCCCTCTCCGATTTCCCCCAATTCACTTTTTCTTTCCTTCCGATGTCCTCCATGTTATTCCTTTTGTTTTACAAGTAAGTGAAACCATATGATAATTGACTTTCTCTGCTTGACTTATTTCACTCAGCATAATCTTCTCCAGTCCCATTCATATTGATATTGATACAAAGTTGGGTTTTCCTCCTTTTTGATGGAGGCATAGTATTCCATTGTGTATATGGACCATATCTTTTTTATCCATTCATCTGTTGAAGGGCATCTTGGCTCTTCCCACAGTTTGGCGATTGTAGATATTGCTCTTATGAACATTGGAGTACAGATGGTCCTTCTTTTCACTACATCTGTATCTTTGGGGTAAATACCCAGTAGTGTAATTGCAGGGTCATAGGAAAGCTCTATTTTTAATTTCTTAAGGAATCTCCACACTGTTTTCCAAAGTGGTTCCACCATCTTGCATTCCCACCAACAGTGTAAGAGGGTTCTCCTTTGTCCACATCCTCTCTAACACTTGTTGTTTACTGTCTTATTAATTTTGGCCATTCTACTGGTGTAAGGTATCTCAATGTGGTTTTAATTTGAATTTCCCTGATGGTTAGTGATGATGAACATTTTTTCATGTGTCTGTTAGCCATTTGTATGTCTTCTTTGGAGAAGTGTCTGCTCATGTCTTCTGCCCATTTTTTGACATGATTATCTGTTTCTTGAGTGTTGAGCTTGAGAAATTCTTTATAGATCTTGGATATCAGCCCTTTGCCTCTAGTGTCATTTGGGAATATCTTCTCCCATCTGTGGGTTGCCTCTTTGTTTTGTTGACTGTTTCCTTTGCTGTGCAGGAGATTTTTATCTTGACGAAGTCTCGAGAGCTCATTTTCACTTTTGTTTCCTTTGCCTTGGGAGACATGTCTTGAAAGAAGTTGCTGTGGCAGATATTGAAGAGGTTACTGCCTATGTTCTCCTCTAGGATTTTGATAGATTCCTGCCTCATGTTGAGGTCTTCCATCCATTTTGAGTTTGTCTTTGTGTACGGTGTAAGAGAATGGTCTAGTTTCATTCTTCTATACATAGCTGTCCAATTTTCCCAGCACCATTTATTAAAGAGACTGTCTTTTTTCCACTGGATATTTTTTACTGCTTTGTTGAAGATTAGACCATAGAGTTGAGGGTCCATATCTGGACTCTCTACTCTGTTCCATTGGTCTATTTGTCTGTTTTTGTGCCTGTACCATGCTGTCTTGGTGATCACAGCTTTGTAGGAAACCTTGAAATCAGGCAGCACAATGCCCCCAGCTTTGTTTTTCTTTTTGAACATTTCGTTAGGGATTTGGGGTCTTTTCTGGTTCCATACAAATTTTAGGATTGTTTGTTCTAGCACTTTGAAGAATGCTGGTGGAATTTTGATTGGGATGGCATTGAAAGTACAGATTGTTCTGGACAGTTTAGACATTTTAACAATGTTTATTCTTCCAATACATGAGCATGGAATGCTTTTCCATCTTTTTGTGTCATCTTCAATTTCTTTCATGAATGTTCTGCAGTTCCTTGAGTACAGATCCTTTATCTCTTTGTCTAGGTTTATTACAAGGTATCTAATGGTTCTTGTTGCTATCATAAATGGAATTGATTCTCTAATTTCCCCTTGTATATTTTCATCACTAATATATAAGACATCAACTGATTTCTGTGCATTGATTTTGTATTCTGCCACATTACTGAATTGCTGTATGAATTCTAGTAGTTTGGGGGTGGAGTCTTTGGGTTTTCCATCTAAACTATCATGTCATCTGAAAAGAGAGAGAGTTTGACTTCTTCTTTGCCAATTTGAATACATTTTATTTCTTTTTGTTTTCTGACGACTGTTGCTAGAACTTCTAGTACTATGTTGAAATACCATGGCAAGAGTGGGTATCCTTGTTGTCTTCCTGATGTCAATGGGAAGGCTTCAGTTTTTCCCCATTGAGAATGATATTTGCTGAGGGTTTTTCATAGATAGATTTTGTGTTTGAGGAATGTTCCCTCTATCCCTATACTTTGAAGAGTTTTAATCAGGAAGGGATGCTGTATTTCCTTTTCTTATCTATTTGCATTAGGTAGAACTTCTAGATGATGTTGAAAAGTAGTGGTGAGCAGTGAAATCCTTACCTTGTACCTGATCTTAGTGGGAAAGCCTCAAGTTTCTTACCACTTTGTATGATGTTAATTGTAGGTCTTTTGTTGATATATTTTTTTAAGATTTTATTTATTTATTTGACAGACAGAGATTACAAGTAGGCAAGAGAGGCAGGCAGGGAGAGAGAGGAGGAAGCAGGCTCTCCGTAGAGCAGAGCGCCTGATGTGGGGCTCGAACCCAGGACCCTGGGATCATGACCTGAGCCGAAAGCAGAGGCTTTAATCCACTGAGCCACACAGGTGCCCCTTTTGTTGATATTCTTTATCAAGTTGAGAGAGTTCCCTTCTATTGCTAGTTTGCTCAAAATTTTTATCATGTATGGATGTTGGATTTGTTATCTGCTTTTTAAAAATCTATTGATATGATCATGTAGTTTTTCTTCTTTAACCTCTTGATTTGTTGAATTAATTTATTTTCAACTAAACCCAGCCTTGAATACATGAGATGAATTCCACTTGATCATTACATATAACCAAATATGAAATTGTTACTGTTATTTTGAATAAATTATAATCTTTTAGGTGAATTATGAAAAAGAAAAAGTAAAGCTTTTATTTACTTTTACTTATTCCTTTTCTGATGTCTTTCTTTATGTAGATCTGAATTTCTTACTTATAAATTTATATTTTTATTTTCCTTAATATTTCTTAATATATTATATTTTGTATAGTTTCCATCTGTCTACAAAACTTCTTTTAACATTTCTTTCAAGGTGGGTCTACTGGCATTAAGGTTTTTTTCAATTTTTATTTTCTCAGGAAGTATTTCTCCTTCACTTTTAAAGGATAATTTTTCAAGGTTTATAATTCTAGATTGGTGGACGTTTTCTCTCAATACTTTAATTATTTTGTTCCACCCTTTTCTTGCTTGAATGATTTCTGGGGAGAAGTTAGATGTAAACTTACTTTTGCTCTTCTATAGGTAACATGTGTTTGTCCACTGATTTCCTTCAAGACTTTTTGTTTACCTTTGATTTTCCAAAGTTTGAAAATGGTATGCCTAGGTGAAGCTTGCTTGTTTTTTTTTATTTGTTTGTTTGTTTTGTTGTGGCATTCATCCTACTTGGTGTTCTCTGAACTCTCTTAGCTTCTTGGACCCGTGGTTTTGTGTCTAGCATTAATTTGGAAGAAATCTCAGTCATTATTATTCAAATATTTATTTTTCTCTTTTGTCTCTTCCCTTCATATATTCCCACTAAAGGTAGATTTCATCTTTTTAGTTGTCATACAGTTCTTGGATTTTCTGTTTTTTGGGTTTGTTTTTGTTTTTGTTTTTTACAGAAGGAGAGAGACACAGTGGGAGTGGTGAAGGAGACAGAGGAAGAGGGAGAATCTTAAGCAGAGTCCAAGCCCAGTGTGAGCCTGACTTGGGGCTCAGTCTCAGGACCCTGAGATCATGACCAAAGCCAAAATCAAGAGTCAGATGCTTAACCAACTGGGCCACCCAGGCACCCCCTGGATTTCCATTTATATTTTCCTGTCCCTTTTTTTTTGAGATTTTATTTATTTATTTGACAGACAGAGATCTCAAGTTAGGTGGAGAGGCAGGCAGAGAGAGAGAGAGGAGGAAGTGGGCTCCCCACTAAGCAGAGAGCCTGATACAGGGCTCGATCCCAGTACCCTGAGATCATGACCTCAGCCGAAGGCAGAGGTTTAACCCACTGAACCACCCAGGTGCCCCCAGTCACTTTTCTGGTTTTGAAAGTGTCTATTGATATATCTTTAAGCTTAGTGATTCTTTCCTCAGCTTTAGTCTAGTTTACTAAGACCATCAAAGTCATTCTTCATTTTTTTAAAAGATTTTATTTATTTATTTGACAGACAGAGATCACAACTAGGCAGAGAGGCAGGCAGGGAGAGAGAGGAGGAAGCAGGTTCTCCACAGAGCAGAGAGCCTGATGTGGGGCTCAATCCCAGAACCCTGGGATCATGACCTGAGCCAAAAGCAGAGGCTTTAACCCACTGAGCCACCCAGGCACCCCCATTCTTCATTTTTGATACACTTTTTTATCTCTAATATTTCTTTTTTATTATTTCATAGAATTTCCATTTCTACGTATGCATCTTCTCTTGCTTGTTGTCTACTTTCCTACTAAAGACCTTAGGATTGTAATCATAAGCTTAAAAATTTTTCAGTCTGACAATTTCAACATTCCTGCCATAACTGATTTTGGTTCTGATATTTTTGAAGTTCTTTAAACTTTTTTTTTTTTTTTTTTTGCCTTTTAGTATGCTTTGTAGTTTTTTGTTGAAAGGTAAACATGATTTACACCTGTAAATAGGCCTTCAGTAATGTGGATGAGGATTGTTTTCAGATCTTTACTGTGAAAACTTGGTAGAGCTCCTAGAGGTAAAACTCCCAAAAGCAAATGCTTGCTTTTACATGCCTGGAACTCAGGACTTCCAGACTTGTCTACACTGAGCTTCCAGCAATTTATCCATTACAGTTCAGGTTTGCTTCCCCTGACACTGGTTCCCAGGGATTTCTGTTCATAAGTTTCTGCTTTGGTAAATTGTGATTCCCTGTATCTGCCTTTTTGTCTTTCTAATTTCTGGGGCAGTAGTTTTTCATATGCGCTCTCATCTCTAATGGATCTAAAAAGTGTTTATTTTTCAGTTTGTTTAGCTTTTTGCTTATTGCTACATGAAATGACACTTGTAAGCTCCTTACACCCTGGACCAGAAATCTGAAGTAATTTATGCATTTTTGGAAGAGTCCTTTGTAACTAGACTTTCTCATATAACAATAAATATTAGTGTTAATAGATGTTAACCAAAAATCTATTATAGAATTCTTAATAATTCCTGTTTAAATTATAGCTCATCAAAATATATTCTAAAGAGTAAATGGCAGATTATTAATGGAAACAGATGATATTCACAGTGAATTTGTTCTTTGAATGGAACTGAGCAGAATTTAATAGGTCAGTTAGTAGTTAATATTAGATAACTAATTTGTTTGGGTATATTAACTAAGTTTATTTTCATTTTTTTCACTGAATGGACCAAAAATGGAAGGACTCACTTGATCTTAAGAATAATCAAGCTCTTTGTGCTTCAAAAATGGAATCACATTAGAGTTTTCAGTATATTGTTAAGATTCATTGTCTTTCAACACTCTTTTTAACAGTTCATTAAAACTTCCGTTAAACCAACAGCCTTTAAGTTGGGAATTACAATCAGGAAGGGATTAAAATCTTGTACTGTGTTTTTGATTGGAAAGGCTTGAAATTTCTTGAAATCTGCACAAATGTTTTGTAGGGGAGCGAGTTGATCTAGAGGCCAGTGGCACCACATTTCTTTGTATGGTTTTAAAATACTCACTTCAGCAGAACTGTTCTTGGATACTAAAGCAACAAATCATATAGAGGTTAATAAAATCAATAGTAATTTTTCATAAGCACAAAGGATTTCTAAGGGAAATGGTAGGGTTTTTCCCCTATTGAACATTTTTGGAAGTAACTTTTAGGGATAATTCATGCCCTTTAAAGAAAAGAATTACAATTATTTGACAAGATACAACTATCCAGAAATATTTAAATATCCAGGAATGCACAAGTTTCAAATCCTTTCAGCAATGAAAGCAATTCAAGTATGGTAGTGATCTGGGTAAATTGTTGCCATAGGTACAAATGTAACCTGCAAATACAGCTTTGTTTGGACTTTCTAGTGTTCAGTCCTTGGTCCTTGTATCCTAAGACTTGCTCTCATGCTTTCTACTTTCCCTCTTATTTCTTGAACATTTTAAAAGAAAAGATTCATTTGGAATACACCTGAATTTAATATCAAGGAACAGCCCCCAGGCATATGGAAACAAACATCATGGATGTGGGTTGAACACAGAACAGGTATGGCATCATTTACTTGATCTTTCATGAATACTTGAATCTCAAAGACATGCAGGAGATTTCAGTAGATTAACTGATGCAGCCTTCACTTATTAACTGGCTATCATCTGTGAATGTTTGAGAATACTTCTGACTCATGGAGAAATCATAATTAATTTACAGATATTGTCATGCTGTTGAGAAATAGTGTCTGTTAATAACTCTCACTTCTAGTTTCTTCTCCTTTCTCTACCAAACACATATTTTTGTATCATTATTTTTTAAAAGCTTTTTTTAAAAATTTTTTATCTATTTATTTAACAGAGATCACAAGAGGCAGAAAGGCAGGCAGAGAGAGAGAGAGACGAGGAAGCAGGCTACCCACTGAGCAGAGAGCCTGATGCAGGGCTTGATCCCAGGACCCTAGGATCATGACCTGGCTGAAGGCAGAGGCTTTAACCCACTGAGCCACCCAGGCGCCCCTTGTATCACTATTTTGCCTTAAATTTCTTTTGACCCACAGAAGCTATCTTCAGACTCCAGATAACTATTTTATTTTATTTTATTTTATTTAAATTCAATTAGCCAATGTATAGTACATCATTAGTTTTTGGTGTGCTGTTCAATGATTCATTAAACACCCAGTGCTCATTACGAATCTGTCCTCCTTAATGCCCATCAACCAGTTACCCCATTTTCCCAACCCATCTCCCTTTTTGCAACCCTCAGTCCAAATAACTATTTCAAGTTAAATTATATTTTTAACTCAAATTAGTCCTATAGCACCTGGAAAATCATCTGGTCTTGTGGCCAGGGGTCTGAGTCACCAGACATCTTAGATTTTAATGATGAGGTGTCTTATTTCAGTTCTACTCACATAGAGTTACTCTCACATAGTGAGAGTGTGAGACTTTTTAAGCTCATTTCTTTAGCAACACAGTTTTTACCCATAGTGAGAAATAGGAGTGATGGAAGGAATGAACTAATTATTGAATTTATAACTTTGTCCTATCCTTGTATTGACCAGCAACTAGTGCTCTTCACAGATCATTGACTTTTATTTCAAGTAAACAAAGTCCTGTGAGTTCTGGACTTGAGCACCAAAATTTATTTTACATTACCAAGTAATAACTGTCCAGAATTATCTGCATTATGAAGTCTATTAAATACTTTTTATGGAAAAGTGCTTGGACTTAGAAGTTAAGCAACTGAATATACATACATACTCTTTGGGTAGACAAATAACTATTGCTAATAGTGTGGTTTACAAGATTCTCAGGTTTCAAAGGGTTTTCAACAACTAGACTAAAAATCACTTGGGGTGCTTGTTCAAATACAGATTACTGGACCCAGCACCCTGGAATCTGCATGTTTTTAAACAAATGTAATGCCCAAGTATACCTATTCTTGAAACTACTGAGCTTGCCTTTTGAGGTCAACTTTAAATTAATATATGTTCTGCCTTTCTGTTCCTAATAAGGAGAAATAATCAGAATTCTCCAGTGTTTAAATCTGAGATTTGCTTTTGTAAATAATTTTTTTCAGAATATAAAAAAATTTTGATATATCCCCTGATTTAAAAATCTTTATTAAGTAGGAGAAGGGAAGATGGTAGAAAAGTAGGGGACCCTAATTTCATCTGGTCCCTTGAATTCAGCTAGATATCTATCTAATCATTCTGAACACCTGTGAATTCAACGTGGCACCTAAGAAAGGGATTGCTACAATTCTATAGATAGAATATTGGCCACTTTTTGCAAGGTAGGAGTTGTGGAGAAGTGAATCTGAGGGACTATATAACATGATAAAGGACAGGGGGAAGGAGACTCTGGAGGCCAGCAAAGGGAAGTGATATAGCAGCAGAACACAAAATTGGAACTTTTAGAACTCTGTTCCTATGAGGGATGTTTCTGCTTGAAAGGTGCTCAGGTGGTGAGATAGGGGAGAATTCTAGTTGGGACAGAA
The DNA here is from genome assembly GCA_004024625.1 of Mellivora capensis. Taxonomy (NCBI): domain Eukaryota; kingdom Metazoa; phylum Chordata; class Mammalia; order Carnivora; family Mustelidae; genus Mellivora; species Mellivora capensis. The sequence goes on along the minus strand of PISX010011562.1, from coordinate 33,965 downwards.
TGGTCTCAGGATCCCCAGGATCTCAGAAATAATGGGGGTGCCTGAGTGGGGCAGAGTTCCAAAACACTGGAGGAGGGAAGCTGGCCACAATTAGTGAAACCGACTTTCTTCTCAGCTAGGTGTTGCCATAAACCGTGAACCCCTGCATGAGCCAAAACTGCTTTCCAAGCAGGGGCCAAGGAAGCAGCAAAACTTCTACAGGACCCTGATCCTTCCCCATGGAGGAGAAATGCAAGGTGTGCACATGTTTGGCCAACCACTACTGGGGCAGAGGCCTGGAAAGCAGGGGGCCACAGTGATACCCCCTCCCTCCACTGGAAAGACTGGTGCAGGTGTGGACTGCTGGTGTCTGTGTTTTTTTGCACACAAAAGGGATTGATTCTTTTTTCATGAAGGTGCACTGAAGAATGGGGGAGCCGATCATTTAGCATGGGGCTAAGATTGGGGCATTGCCATTTTTTTTCATCCTCTAAAGTGGCACAAAAAACCTTCAGGGAACAAGAGCCATATAGAGCAACTTGAAGCAGCTTATACTGAGCCCAGCCCCCAGGCAAAGATGTCTGAGAAGCAGTGCAACGGATCCCTCCTCCAGAAGATCAGCAGGATCTTCTGGCAAATACCAAGTTTATGGATCACACAGAACTGAAAAACTCCTGCACTAGGGGAAAATAGTATATAGAATTTGAGGACTTTTTCTTATAAGTTTTTAGTCTTCCAGTTTAAAATTTTCCTTTTCTTTCCTTTTCAAATGTTTTTTTATTTATCCACTTCTTGTTTTTGATACTTTTTAAATTTTCATTTTTATTTATGATTTATAGATATATCCTCCAGTTTTGGCTTTATTTCACTGTATTCAACTTTATTTTTGTATATATATAAGTTTTTCTTTCTTTGCAATTTTGGGATTTAGTGTCTTTTGAAGAACAGATCAAAATACACCCAGACCAAGAAGATCACCCCATTTTGTCCACCTCTAAGATTATATTCTCTCTTTTTTTTCTCTTTGTTTTTGTTTTGTTTTCTTTTCTATTTAGCTTTCTGACCACTTTGGTTTTTGTCTAGTGTGTATTTAATTTGAGTCATGGTTAATATTTTTTTTTTGTTCTCTCATTCATCTATTCTTCTTTGGACAAAGTGACTAGGAGAAATTCACCACAAAAGAAAGAACCACAAGTGATACTCTCTGCCACCGATCTAATCAATATGGATATAAGTAAAATGTCAGACCTAGAATTCAGAATAATGATTATAAAGTTATGATCTGGGCTTGAAAAAAGCATAAAAGACACTAGAGAATCCCTTCGTAGAGAAATAAAATCTAATCAGCCTAAAATTTAAAAATGCTTTAACTGAGTCTAAAATGGTTACTCTAACAATGAGGGTAAATGAGGCAAAAGAGAGAGTCAGTGACATAGAAGACAAGATGATGAGAAGGAAGGAAGCAGAGGGAAAGAGAGAAAAACAACTAATGGATCATGGAGGGAAGCTTTGAGAAATCAGTGATATTTGATAAAGTTAAACAACATTAGAACTATTGGGTTCCCAGAGGAAGAACAAAGAGAGAAGGGGACAAAAGGTACATTTGAGGAAATCACAGCTGAGAATCAATAAATATAGATCAACACCCTGGCATATGATAGTGAAGTTTGCATGTTTCAGAGAAAGAGAAAAATCCTGAAAGCAGCTCAACACAAGAGGTCCTTAATGTGCAAGGGTAGGAACATTGGATTGGCAACAGATATATCCACAGATACCCAGGAGGCCAGAAAGAGCTGGCATGATATATGCAGAGTACTAAATGAGAAAAGCATGCAGCCAAGAATACTTGATCCAACAAGGCTGTCATTCAGAATGGAAAGGGAGATGAAAAACTTTCAGGACAAACAGAAAATAAAAGATTTTGTGATTGCTAAACCAGCCCTGCAAGAAATATTAAAGGGGATACTTTAAGCAAAGAGAGAGCCCAAAAGTTACATAGACCAGAAAGAAAGAGACAATATACAGAAACAGTGACTTTACAGGTAATACAATGACACTAAGTTCATATCTTTCAATAGTTATTCTGAATGTAAACTGGTTAAATGCTCCAATCAAAAGACACAGGGACCAGATTGGATAAAAAAGCAAGACCCATCCATATGATGTCTACAAGAGGCTTATTTTAGACCCCAAAACACCTCCAGATTGAAAGTGAGGGGGTAGAGAAAAATTTTTCATGGTAATGGACACCAAAAGAAAGCTGGGGTAGCCATCTTTATATCAGACAAATTAGATTTTAAACCAAAGACTGTAATAAGAGATAAAGAGGGACACTATATCATACTTAAAGTGTCTATCCAACAAGAAGATCTAAAACTTGTAAATATTTATGCTTCTAATTTTGGAACAGCCAATTATATAAACCAATTAATAACAATACAGGCCTCTCATAAGAAACTAGAAAAGTCTTAAATTCACAAGCTAACCTTACACCTAAAAGAGTTGGAGAAAGAGCAGCAAACAGAGCCTGAACCAAGCAGAAGATGAGAAATAATAATGATTAGAGCAGAAATCAATGAAATAGGAACCAAAAAATTAGTAGAACAGATCAACAAAACTAGAAGCTAGTTCTCTGAAAGAACTAGCCAGACTTACCAAAGAGAGAGAGAAAGAGACAGAGAGAGTTAGAGAGAGAAAGGACCCAAATTAATAAAATCATGAATGAAAGAGGAGAGATCACAGTGAATGCCAAGGAAATACAAACAGTCTTAAGAACATATTATGAGCAACTATATGCCAACAAATTGGGCAATCTTGAAGAAATAGAGGCATTCCTGAAAACTTATACTACCAAAACTGAAAGAGGAAGAGATAGAAAGTACGAATAAATGAATAATCAGCAAGGAAATTGAAGCAGAAATCAAAAACCTCTCAAAAAAACAAGAGTCCAGGGTCAGATGACTTTCCAGGGGAGTTCTACCAAACATTTAAAGAAGAAATAATACTGTTCTACTGAAACTGATTAAAAAAATAGAAATGGAAGGAAAACTTCCAAACTTGTTCTATGAAGCCAGCATTACCTTGATCCCAAAACAAGACAAAGATCCCATCAAAAAGGAGAATTATAGAAAATACCCTGATGAACAGAGATGTCAAAATACTCACCAAGATACTAGTCAATAGGATCCAACAGTACATTAAAAGATTATTCACCACAACCAGGTGGGATTTATACCTGGGTGGCAAGGGTGGTTCAACATCCACAAATTAACCAAAATGATACATCACATTAATAAAAGAAAAGACAAGAACCCTAATCTTCTCAATTGATACAGAAAAAGCATTTGACAAAATACAGCATCCTTTCTTGATTAAAACTCTCCACAGTGTAGGGATAGAGGGAACATACCTCAGTTTCATACAAGCCATCTATGAAAAGTCCACAGCAAATATCATTCTTATTGGGGAAAAACTGAGAGCTTTTCTCCTAAGGTCAGGTACACAACAAGGATACCCAGTCTCACCACTGTTGTTCAACATAGTACTAGACATCCTACCCTCAGCAATTAGATAAGAAAGACAAATAAAAAGCATTCAAATTGGCAAAGAAGTAGTCAAATTCTCATTCTTTGCAGGGTACATGATACTCTATGTGGAAAACCCCAAAAACACCCCAAAACTGCTAGAACTCATACAGGAATTCAGCAATGTGGTAGGATATAAAATCAATGCACAGAAATAACTTGCAATTCTATACACTAACAATGAGACAGAAGAAAAGGTAATTAAGGAATTGATCCCATTTATAATTGCATTAAAAAATAAAATACCTAGTAATAAACCTAACTAAAGAGGTAAAGAATCTGTACTCTAAAAACTACAGAATACAAATGATAGAAATTAAGAAAAACATGAAGAAATGGCTAAATGTTCCATGCTTATGAATTGGAAGAACAATTATTGTTAAAATGTCTATGGTACCCAGAGCAATCTACACTTTCAATGCAATCCCTAACAAAATACCATTGACATTTTTCACATAGCTGAAACAAATAATCCTAAAATTTGTATGAAAAGACTTGGAATAGCCAGAGGAATGTTGAAAAAGAAAACCAAAGGTAGTAGCATCACAATGCCAGACTTCAGGCTCTATTACAAAGCTGTAATCATCAAGACAGTATGGTACTGGCACAAAAACAGAGACATTGTTCCCAGAAACCCAGAAATGGACCCTCAACTCTATGATCAACTAATCTTCAAAAGGCAGGAAAGAATATCCAATAGAAAAAGGATGCTCTCTTCAACAAATGGTGTTGGGAAAATTGCTCAGCCACATGTAGAGAAATGAAATTGGACCATCTTATTACACCATACAGAAAAATAAATTCAGAATGGATGAAAGACCTCAATGTGAGACAGGAATCCATAAAAATCCTAGAGGGGAACACAGGCAGCAACTTCTGTGACTCAGCTGCAGCAACTTCTGGCTAGACACGTCGCCGAAGGCAAGGCAAGCAAAAGCAAAAATGAACGATTGAGACTTCATCAAGATAAAAAAGCTTTTGTGCAGCAAGGGAAACAGTCAAAAAAATTAAAAGGCAACCTATGGAATGGGAAAAGATGTTCAAAAATTACATATCAGATAAAGGCTTAATATCCAAGATATATAAAGAACTTACCAAACACAACACTCCTCACCCCCCAAAAAATTCCAGTCAAGAAATGGGCAGAAGACATGAACAGACATTTCTCCAAAGAAGACATACAGGGCGCCTGGGTGGCTCAGTGGGTTAGGGCCTCTGCCTTCAGCTCAGGTCATGATCTCAGGGTCCTGGGATCGAGCCCCGCATCAGGCTCTCTGCTCCGCGGAGAGCCTGCTTCCTCCTCTCTCTCTGCCTGCCTCTCTGCCTACTTGTGATCTCTGTCTGTCAAGTAAATAGATAAAATCTTAAAAAAAAAAAAGAAGACATACAAATCACCCACAGACCCATGAAAAAAATGCTTCACATAACTTGCCATCAGGGAAATACAAATCAAAATCACAGTGAGATACCACACTCAAAATGGCTAAAATTAACAAGTCAGGAAACAACAAATGTTGATGAGACTGCGGAGAAAGGGAAACCCTCTTACACTAATTGGTGGGATTGCAAGCTAGTAGAGCCACTCTGGGAAAAAAGTATAGAAGTTCCTCAAGAATTTAAAAATAGAGCTACCCTAGGACCCAGGAATTACATTATTAAGTATTTACCCCAAAGATAGAGATGTAGTGATCAGAAGGGGCACCTGGACCCCAGTGTTTATAGAAACAATGTCCACAATAGCCCAACTGTGGAAAGAGCCCAGATGTCAATTGACAGATGAATGGATAAAGAAGAAGTGGTATATATATGCAGTGGAATATTACTTAGCCATCAGAAAGGATGAATACTTACCATTTACATCGATGTGGATAGAACTGGAGGGCATTATGCTGAATGAAAGAAGTCAATCAGAGAGAGGCAATTATCAAATGGTTTCACTCTTATATTCCATATGTGGAATATAAGAAATAGTTCAGAGGATCATACGGGAAGGGAGGGAAAATGGAATGGAAAGAAATCAGAGAGGGAGACAAACCATGAGACTCTTAACTGTCGGAAAGAAACAGAGGGTTGCTGAAGGTGAAAAGGGTAGGGGGGATAGGGTAATTGGGTGATGGGCATTAAGGAAGAGATGTGATGTGATTAGCCCTGGGTGTTTTATGCAACTAATGAATCACTGAACTCTACCTCTGAAATTAATGATGTTCTATATGTGGGCTAATTGAATTTAAGTTTAAAAATATATTTATTAAGTGTATACACATTTAGTATTATTAATTTAATTCAAAGTTCCACTGATCTTTTAATATATTATTTTTGCCATTTGGGGATTAATGAAGCCATGAAGAAATTATGATATTGTTTTTCACAGGATAAACTTAGAAACAGTGATCGAGCATTAAGTCTTAGGATTCTGAAGTGCAGTAAAATGAGCTTCAGGAACCAGAACTGATTTAGACAGTCAATTATCTAAATTCGTTTCATTGATCAATACTTTTTAAAAATTTATTTATTTTTTAATTGATGTATAGTTGACACACCATGTCAAATTACTCTCAGTCATACAACATAGTGATTTGCAAGTTTATACATTGTGCCGCACTCCCCACAAGCGTAGCTACCATCTATTACCACACAACGCTATTACAATACCATTGACTGTGCTGCCTATGCCGTGCCTTTCATCCTCATTACTTACCCATTCCATAACGGGAAGCCTGTACCTCCTACACCCTTCCGCCATTTTGTCCATCCCTGTACCCCTGATCCCTCTAGTAACACCAGTCTGTTCTCTGCATTCATAAGCCTGATTCTGTTTTTGGTCCGCTTGCTTATTTGTTTGTTTGGTCAATGACTTTCTGATTAATTGACAAGGTAGTGAGTTCATCTGGAATCTGAAACAATGGGAATGAGATTGAAGAATTTTATGTAATTAAGACAAATATAATATGCCCCCAGCTATTGTCAAATATTTATTTTAATAAGGCAGGAGATTTTCTTTTTGTTCTGAGCCTCATTATCCAGGGGGAAAGACATGTTTTTTCTGCACCTGAATATAAAGCAGGAAATTCCACATGGTTCTCTTCATTGGGCCCAAACCAGTAGTCTAATATTTTCTGAAGAACCAAGAGGATTATTCTGTAATAACTGAGTACTCTCCTGGTGCTCAAAGAACTTGTTAGTGACCATGGAATGCACTTATGTTTAGCAACCAAGATGAGGAAAGTCCTCCTTATGGAAATCTTAATAGGTCTTACTTAAGAACCTTCAAAATCTGTTGCTTTTATAATGTGGAGGCAGAGTTTGCAGGAATTATATTCACAAATTTAAGTTATATTAATTGGAATTAAGGGAATATTTACCAGAGTTTTATGAAAAAAATATAGTGACAAAAAGTATTGAGAGCAGTTTCTGTGTTCTTTTTCCCAGAAGGAAATATCAATAGGAGCAAATCTGTTCAATCCCCACCACTTACTCCAGCCCTGTTTACCCAAGTTGGAAACTGGGCTTATATGAGTTTCTTATTCTGTTTTCTCCAGGTTTGTTGAGGTATAATTTAAAAATGAAACTGTATATATTCAATGTTTATAACATAATGATTTGATATACAAATATACCTTATGTTTGAAAAAAAAAAAAAAAAGAGAAAGAAATTTCCATCTGCCCTGTTCATCTTCAGACCTGGATTGTTCAATATAGCAGCCAGTAGCCACAGGGGGCTATTTACATTTAATTTAATTAATATTGAATTAAATTAAAAATTCAGTTTTTCATTGTACTAGCCATAGTTCAAGTGCTCAGTAGCCACTTAGCGCAGAATATAGAACGTTTCTATCACTGCAAAAAGTTTTAGCATAGCTCTGCTCTAGAGTCATAGTTGATCCTTTGGCTCAGCAAATGGCTTGTATTTGAAAGAACATGACACTAAGAACCTGCTTGAACTGTCTCATAAGATTGCATTGGTAGCTATGCAGGAATTTGGCAAACAAGTTGATAAAATAGTGGTAGCATGAAATTGGCCTTTGTGCAAGCATTTATACCATGAAAATCAGGGTTTTGTTTTTGTCCCTGTTTTATTTTGTTCTGTTTCTGAGAGTTAGTTTACTAGAAAGCTGCTGCCTGACAGTGTTTGTGTCAAGCACTTATTAGAAAAAGATGACCCAGGCAGTTGACACCCTTACTAGGGAGTTGCTTGGGTGTGTCATTAAGAAAGCCCACAAACTTAATACTGGTGAAATTTATGTACCAGAGTAACATAGATCAATGGAAGAATATAAGGAATCACAGTACCCAGAGAGATGCGGTTATAGATGTTTGTAAACTGTCTTAATACTTTATATCCCACTTTTAAGTTATATCTTATTACTATGCCAAAATAATACTCTAGAAAGTATTATCCAATATTATAATATGAACCACATATGTGTTTTAAAGTTTTCTAGTTCTTAAGATAAACAACTAAAATTAACTTAATAATATATTTCATTTAATTTAATACATCCAAATTATTATTTCAACAAATAATCATATTAAATAGTATTGAGCTATTTAACACTTATTTTTTCATACAGACTACAAGTTTTTGTATTTACGGTACAGCTTAATTGAGACTAACCACATTTCAAGTGCTCATTAGCCACTCATAACTAAGTACTCGACAGCACAGCTCTAAGGAAAATGATGAAACAGTTTTATAACTGACCAGATAGGACTGGTAGACCTTGGAGTGTGACTGGATACAAAGGACATATATTTGGAATAGAAAGAAGCCAAAGGGAAGGACTTGGGAGGGGTTCTTCAATGGCAATCTCATTCCTTCCCATGTCTTAAGCTTCACCTTTGCACAGAATACTCTCATCTTCAAGTCTGATTATACTTCTGCATCTTGCATGTGGAATGGCTTAGGTATGCAATCAGAATCACAGTCTTTACCTGTAGAACTCCTCCTTACTATAATATTGTTAAACATACAGGCTGGAAACCCCAGGTACCATGGATTCTTCCCTCCTTACACAAGCAAGTACAGATGCTTTCACATCTCCCACTCCCCAAATGCCAACCTGGAGTTGCCTGGCTCTACCATTCACCAAACTCTGCTAGTATTTTACCCACTCCCAGCTAGCCAAGCTGCCATCTGACCTTAATCACTTTCCTATCATCCTTCATTCTACGGCAAGATCCCACTCTAAATGCTGTCACTGATCACGGGGCAACCCAAGAGATAGAAAATAAAGCCAAAATTCTTCACATGACTTTCAAGGCTCTCACTTTCCTCCCACCTCATCTCTAGGACACACCACTTGGCTCTCTCTTCTCACCCATGACACACTTTCACTCTCTGACCCAGTGTGCTAAACTTCTCATTTAGTATTCATCCAACTGATTTACATTTTCTCATCTCCATGCCTTTAATCACCCAGTTGCCCAAATTCCAATCCTCCCATCACTACTTCTCAAAATCTGTTTATTCCCTTTGTGCCTCTGCTCAGTTTATGCTATTTGCATAGGCTTATTTTTATCTCTCCCCCTACCCCATGGCACATTTTTTGCACTAAGCTCAAGTTTCCCACTTTGGAAAGCCCTTACTAACTGCCCTTCCACCTGGGACTGGACAAGGCAAGTCTAGTGTGGCTTATAAACCTACCTGCCTTATCTGTATCATTTTCTTAGCACATGATATTGTACTCTTCTTATGTGTCTCTCTCTTGCACCCCACTCCTGGCCCTGCACCCAGTCCTGGCATGCTGTAGACAATCTTCATATTTGGTGCATGGTGTATCAGCGAGTAGAGGCCAGTTCCTTCAGAAAGCTTTGCCAGATTTTCCCCGGCAGATCTTATTCCATATTCCTCCGGGGCTCCCTTTGATACCTGTAATGTGTGGTATGTTCCTCCACTTCTATTTTCACCTATCAAATTCTGCGCTGCAATATACATTCTCTTTATGCTCTGAGTTCTGCACTCTGTGAGGACAGGGATCTTTCTTTTAATTGCACCCTCAGCTTTGGTCTATAGAGTTGTTTGAGTCACTTCAGATATGCATAAAACAGGATCTGTGGAAAGGAATGTTTCATAATCACCAAGATTATTCAGTTTTAGTTCTGCTCATAATGGCACCATGCCTGGACACAGCAGGTCACCCCATTAGCTTTCTCACCAATCTCAGCTCCCTCATCAGCAGGGATGCATTGGAAATAGACCATTTCTAAACTGCCAGTCATTTTTCTCCTTTCAACTCCAAACTACTTCTCTTCTATCAACTCCTAGCATTGTGTCTTGCCTTTGAGTAGTGTTCTGAAAAAATGTTTTTCAACCAAATGTAAAATTTGAAATATTTTCTGCCAAAAAGAATCTCACATATTGAAGAGGCTCTTTCGTAAGGAAACCAAGAATGGGACATTAAAGCTCCCCTTTTGGCACTCATGGGGGTGTGTGTGGAGTTTTGAGCTCATAAATCCCTTTAGCAAAGTCTACACCTCTAGAAACGTTGGTATAAAAGGTGTTCTGTACCCAGCCTACAGAGCCTGCCTCCCGGCCACTTTTTCTCTGTCTGCATGTCAGACCACATTCACACAAGGTATTGAAACAAACAAACAAGAGAAGAAACTAAATGATGACCTCAGGAAGAGACACTTAACTCTATTCTAAAGCTATGTATAATACTTGTGAGGAGAATAACCTCTGTTTCAGAACCTCAAATTGTTGACTATAGACCTAAAAATGTATGGGTTGGGGTTTTTTAATGTTATGTTAAGAGTTTTAACTAATGCATATTCAGTGTTTGGACCTACTGTTGTATGAAAGCTAGCAAAATGAAGGTTGCTAGTTACACTGAAAATCTGTCATGCTTTTTATGGGTTTTATTCACTTTACAATACATAGAAAATCAAGACATTATTTTTCTCTTCTAGACATGTACCCTTCCAGACACTATACCTTTTTACTAGTTATATTAATTCTAGATTTAACCTCCCCTCCGATTACAGATTGTCTTCTTCATTCTAACTTTGTCAAGACTAGGCAAAATTGCCTTCTTCTCATTAGCATTGTGCTCTTTTTGGCATTTTAAAAGTATTTTAAGTAGTGACTGCATAAAATGTCATAATATTTGGAATTGAGCCCTTTCATTATATCATTCAATAAAAAAGCTTATGAAAAGAACTGCAATAAGACTTTAAAAATAAATATCTTGGAGACATTTTTCACCATTACTTGTGAACCAAAATAATTGCCAATATCTTATTTGCCCTTAGGTCCTCCCCTCCACCATTCAGACCACCTCTCCCAACCAGCCGCTTCTACTAGGGCACGTATCCAGTATAAAACTGGCTTTGTTTTAAATTCTTGTTTTGACTGGGTTGACTAAAAATTACTTTGTGATTTTTACCAATCTAAGATATCCTGAAAAGAGAAGATGAAATGCTGGGAATTGGGTACCTGGTCATATAATTCAAATAGCTTTCTCTTAACGTGCCAGATTATGCCAGAAAAAGACTGAAAACCTCACAATTGGCTTGCCACTGATTTTTTTTTCCCTCAATAGTGAATTGCCACTGTTTTCTTTGCTCTTCTTTTTTTTTCCACTCAAAATTATACCCAGACAGGAAGATGACTGAATGTACTGTTCCAGAGCAATAGAATCACCTCAAGGCAGAGAATGTGTTTTTCCTCTCTTACTAGCACCCCTAACCTATTGCCTTTTTCTGTTTCTGAAGTCTGTGGCAACTTTGAAGAGAACAAATTTCCATCAGTAGCTTCCACAGCATTAGCCCCTAATCATTCCCCAGATATTGGCTAAGCAGATATTAATTAAGATGCTCTTGAGGTAAAATATGGCTCCTGTCTTCTGTGGGCTTAAATCTTTCTGGAAAGAGAAGACATGGGCCTTTTTACTTATACCGTATTAAAACATGAAAAACAGTAGTTTTATAATAAAAATTTCTTCGTGTAGTTTTGATTTATATTTTTTATGATAAGTGAGGCTGAGCATCTATCTTTTCACAAAGATCAATTTTCAATTTTGAAACTGTACAATTACTTTTCAGCCCATTTATCGATAATACTATTGGCCTTTTTAGATACTCTGTATATTTAAGGGATATCAACTTTTTTGTAAGTATTCTTAAAATTATTTTTACAACAGTGTGATTACTTAAGCTATAATTTATTGTTACTTAAATACGATAAATTTGGTTATATATCCATGGGACAACATGGATGAACTTTAGGGACATTATGCTAAATGAATCATGTCAGACAGAGAAAGAAAAATACTGTGTGATCTCATTTATTCATGGAAACAAACAAACACTGGATTCATAGAAACATAAAACAGATTGGTAGTTTTCTGGAGTGGAGTTGGGGGGAATGAGTGAACGCAGTCCAAAAACTTCCAGTAGTAAGATAAACAAGTCCTGGGAGGTGCATCTGGGTAGCTTGGTCCTTAAACATCTCAGGTCCTGACCCCCAGAGTCCTGGAATGGAGCCCCGCCCACATGGGGCTCCCTGCTGGGCAGGAAGTACTTCTATCTCTCCCACTCCACTTGCTTGTATTCCCTCTCAGTGTCTCTCTGTCATATAAATAAATAAAATCTTAAAAAAAAAAGATAAGCAAGTCCTGGGGATGTAATGCGCAGCATGGTGACCATAGTCACCAATAATGCATTGTATATTTGAAAGTTGCTAAGAAATAGATCTTAAACATTCTCATCTCAGGGGACCTTACTGGCTCAGTCAGTGAAGCATGCTACTCTTGATCTAGGGGTCATAAGTTTGAGCTCCATGTTTGGTATAGAGATTACTTAAAAAATAATAAAATGTATTTAACTTAGAATTTGGGGTGCCTGGATGGCTCAGTCGTTTAAGTGTCTGCCTTTGGCTCAGGTCATGATTCTAGGGTTCTGGGATCCAGTTCTGCATGGGGCTCCCTGTTCAGCAGAGAGCCTCATTCTCCCTCTCCCTGCTGCTCTGCCTACCTATTCTTTCTATCTCTCTGTCAAATAAATAACGTCTTGAAAAAAAATAAAAACTTAAAATTTGCTGTCAGTACTAGAGAGTCCTTGAAGTCATTGCTGAGGGAGGTGATCTGGTGAAGGCAGAGGTTAGGGGTGCAGGGCAGACAAAAGGAAATGAGATAAGCCAGGTGGGAGCAAGGCCCCTTCCTCTGAAGGCTCAGGAAGCTCTTGCATAGAGTGACTGTCCCATGGCTTGACAATGGCTTCACCACAGACTCTCACTTAATGTTCAGGGAGCTCATTTTCCTATGGTCTGAGCAGCAATTATGTTGGATCATTGCTTCATCAGAAAAGAAGCAGCTTAGGAGTTATTCACACCATTTAGTTCAGTATTTGTGAGACAGAAGCTGTCTGGCAAGTTGGATTGTCCACATGGAGAAAGGTGGCTGTTGACAGACAAGGCTTGGGAGCAGCCACTGGGAAATGACATGCCATTAGGGGCTGATTGAAAACACTGTGCCTGGGTACCAGTTTTGTGGCTTCATAGCTTTGTTGCTTTGTGAAGTCACTTTACATCATTAAATCTTATTTTCTTTATCTACAAAATGGAATAATACTCTTTGTCATGTCATTTGGCAGGACTATCAAGCTATCCTATCAAGCAGGGTATGAGTTGAAAATTCTATGTAAATTAAATGTGGTATATAAGTATGCATTGACTTTGTGGCATGAGGCCAAGGGACCCAGATGCCTCCTCCCTCGAATAAAATCCACCCTGCCCTCAGAGTTCTTTACTACAGACCAAGAAAATCAGGGAGCAGTTCTTCCTCTGTCATGGTCCAGCCCATGCTAGTGAGAGAACAAGATTGGCTAGGAAATTTCTCTCCACTGTACTTTTCAGGGTCCAATCAGGGAGATAAACCATCACTGACTCCTCTGTGGTAGAGTTGTTGGGGCAGAGGAGGCACTGCCTTGGGCAGAGTGTGTCTGGGCCAAGTCTTCCAATTATGCCCCTGTCATGGAGCCTGGCATAATGTCCATTTGCTGCTGTCCTGCCCTTGAGCCCACACTCTGCTGCCTCTCGGGGGTAGGTAAGATGATTCTGAAATTCAGTCAGCATGGGCATAGGATAGGCTGCAGTCCAGAACTTTGATTCTTCCTCTTCTTCTCCCTACCCCTTTCCCCCATAATCCTCTAAGATCTGACAGGTTTTCCTGTAGAATCTCATGCTCAAAAAGCGAACACTGCTTTAAAGGGTATCCCCTGAGCATCTTCTGGAAACCACCTGCCACTGGAAACAGCCACTGTTTGACTCAGAATTCAAAAGAGCTGATTATTCTTCCCTCTTCACATATTTTAAAGTTATTCCCCTTCTCCCTCCTAAAGAAATGTAATTGAGTATCTTCTGGAAAGGACTTGCTCTTACTCTATTCATTCCCTTGTTGAAAACTGGAACACAATGCAGTCAGTGGATTAGAGGTAACATTCCTCTGGGTCTTATCAAGTTACCCTCTCAACAGAATAGGGAGGAAACATACATTTAATATTCAAAACAACATATTTCTCTTTCTCTCTGTCTACACACACACACACACACACACACACAGAGTGATTGTGTGTGTGTGTGTGCATTTCCTTTTTTTTTCTTCCTATAGGAACTTGAAGGTTTGCTTTCTGTAAGAATAAGTCCCTGGTAAATTCTTTTCCTTTTATGTGGCTTCAATTAACTTCCCAATAACATACATTTCCTTCTCTCTCATCAGCCAATGCCTGCTGTTGGTTTAAGTGCAGTGTTTTATTTATAAATACAGTTGACACTTGAAGCATGAAGGAGTTGGGACACTGACCCCACAAAACTGAAAATGTATGTATAGCTTTTGACTTCCCAAAAACTTAACTACTAATAACCTACTATTGACTGGAAACTTTACCAATATCATCAACTGTTGATTAACACATATTTTATATGTTGTATGTGTTATAAACCATATTCTTACAATAAAGTAAGCTAGAGAAAAGAAAGTGTTATTATGAAATCATAAGGAAGAGAAAATACATTTACAGAATTGTACTGTAAAAAACCTGAGTATAAATAAACCTGTGCAAGTTCAAATGCATGTTGTTCAAGGGGCAACTGTGTTTTTCACTAAACTTCTTAGCTGTCATTTTCAATCCTTTATTTTGGTTGTATGTAATGCCACGGTGGAAAAGACCATCTGGCCTTTCTTTTGGCTTAAAAATTGAGAAGACCCACCCCAGAAGGGAGCTTCTGATCTCAAAGCTGCCCTCTGACCAGGCTGAGATCAAGGATTGTCTTGTGTTAGTAAATGGAAATGTAACCTGTAAACTTAGTTTTGAGGAAGAAAATGATAAAATCCAGGTATTTTAATATTTTGTTTAAATAAGCCTTAGTTAAATAAGCCTTAGTTAAGTGTTTTGTGGTGGTGAAGTCCTGGGAATCTGTAGTCATCCTTGGAAAGAAACATAAAATTAGAGACCAAATTTTTTTTTTTGCAATTTTACTGAGACATAATTGACATACCTCACTGTATAAGTTTAAGGTGCACAGCATAATGGTTTGATTTATATATAATGTGAAATGATTACCGCTATTGGTCCATCTAACACCCATCATCTCATATAGATACAATACAAACGAAGAAGGAAAAAAAAATTCTCCTTGTGATGAAAACTCGTAGGATTTACTTTCTTTTTTTTTTTAAGATTTTATTTATTCACTTGACAGACAGAGATCACAAGTAGGCAGAGAGGCAGGCAGAGAGAGAGAGAAGGGAAGCAGGCTCCCTGCTGAGCCGAGAGCCTGATGCAGGGCTCGATCCCAGGACCCTGGGATCATGACCTGAGCCGAAGGCAGAGACTTTAACCCACTGAGCCACCCAGGTGCCCCAGGATTTCCTTTCTTAATGACTTTCTATATATCCTACTGCAGTGTTAGCTGTAGTCCTCATTTTGTACATTACATTCCCAGTACTTATTTATCTTCTTACTGGAAGTTTATGTTTTTTTACCACCTTCCTGCAACTCCCCATCCCATCATCCTTCACATCTGGTAACCACAAACCTGATCTCTTTTTCTATGAGTTTATTTTTGCTTTTTAAAAGATTTCATGTTTTAGTGAAATCATTCAGTATTTGTCTTTCTCTGCCTGACTTATTTCACTTAGGATAATATTATTAATGTCCATCTACATTGTTCTAAAGGGTAAAATTTCCTCATTTAAAAAATGACAATAATACTACATTAGATATAGATAATAAATAATAGATAGATGATAGATAGATAGATACCACAAATTCTTTATCTGCTCATCCATTGATGGATATCTGTTTCCAAGTTTAGGCTATTATAAATAATGAAAATGAGGGTGCAGGTATCTTTTCAAGTTAGTGTTTTCATTTTCTTGGATATATTCCTAGAAGCAGAATTGCTAGGTTTATTTTTTATTGTTTTACTTGTACTTTTATTTTTAATGTTTTAAGGATCCTTTTCTTTCTATGGTGGCTATAAAAATTTACAATCCCACCAGCAGTGCACAAGGGCTCCCTTTTCTCCACATCCACACCAGCATTTTATAACTCTTTCAAGCCTGAAGTGATATCTTACTGTGGTTTTAATTTGCATTTTCTTAATGACTAGTGATTTTGAGCACATTTTCACAGACCTGCTTTTCGTATCTTTTCTTTGGTGAAATATCTATCCAGAGCCTTTCCCCATTTTTGCAATTGGGTTATTTGATTTTTTTTGCTATTGAGTAGTAGAAGTTCTTTATATATTTTAGATATTAATCCCAGATGACTTACAAATTTTTTTCCAATTCCATAAGTCCTCTTCTTACTTTGTTGATCATTTCTTTTGCTGTGAAAAAGTATTTTTAGTTTTTTGGGTCTTTTAGATTTTCAACATGTTTATTTTTTATTCGGTTGTTTGTGTTCTTGGTATCATATCCAAAAAAATCATTATGAAGACCTACATCAAATGATTTTATTCCTATTTTTTGCATAGTTTCATGTCTTACAGCAAGTCAATTGTTGTGAGTGGTATATAATATGGGTTCTGTTTCATTCTGTTACATTTGAATATCCAATTATCCCAGCACGATCTATTGAAAAGACTGTCTTTTCTCCATTGTGTATTCTTGGATTCCTTCTTAAATATTAGTTGACCATATAAATGAACCACGTAATTAATCTGAAAGCAGAGTCCCACCAGGTTTCAGGAGAAATGCAATGCTAAGCAGCTTAAGGGGAAAGTGTTCACAACCCCAGATACACAGGATTTCCCAGAATCCAGCATGTTAGATTTCCATAGGGGAACATAGCCCAGGTGAAGATGAGAGCCCATAAAAACCCTTAACACACCACATAAAGAAAGTGGGTCATGATAGAAGGGAGTAAATATCATAAACACCAGAATTAACCCTCCTGGCATTGAACATTCTGAAATTATAAAGTAATTATATTTGAATTGAGTGTAAGATAAAAGAAAGAATAAATACCCTCATGAATAAATTGGGCAGTATTTTAGAAATAGGTTGATTTACAACAAGACCAAGCCGAATTAAAAGAAATAAAAAATGTACTTGCTAAAATGGAGACAACATGCCTGGAAGATAGAGCTGAGGAAATCACAGTACTGAACACATTTTTACCAACATGCAATTAAATGAGCAATCAAAACCAAGACAAAACCAGAAATAAATGGAGAGTAGCTCTAAAACTCACATATGGATATTTAAAACATGCATAAATAATTTATGGATCCAGAACATAATGGACATTATAAAGTCTTCAGAAGTAAACAACAAAAAACACAAATCTTTTGAGCTGCAGCAAAATTTCCTTTGAAAGAAATAGGTCATCTTGTTACAAAAGAAGATTAAAAATGAATGACCTCATACAGGCTTTTCAGTTATGGAATGAGTAAGTCACAGGGATAAAAGGTACAACATAGGGAACATAGTCAATGATGTTGTAATAATGCTGTATGGTAACACATGGTAGCTACACTTGTGATGAGCATAGCATAACATATAGAGATGTTCAATCACTATGTTGTACACCTGAAACTAATATAATATGCTGTGTCAACTATACTTCAATAATTTTTTTTAAAGTTAAAAAAAGTGACATCATTGTTCAAGAAAATAGGGGAAAAACATAAATTTGAAGAAAGGTGGAGGAAAAAAATAAAGAAAAAAAGCAGAAAATAATTTTCGAAATCTCAGAAATGATAAATAGCACCAATAAAATAAAAAGCTAGCTCTGCAAAAGAATTAATAAAGTAGACAGGCTTCTGGCAAGAAAACAAATGGGAGAAACTATATTAATTTATGTAAAACATATGTATATAAGTTTTATATTATATAATGTATATACAACATACATATTTAGATCTCTGTGTGAAACATATACATTTATATAAACCTGAGTGTAAAATCTTAAGTTAAATATTTACCAACTGAGTTTAGGAATGGTGCCAATATGTTACAAAAAAGTTGGCTCTATTCCAGCAACCCTGTATGGTTTAACATTAGAAAAACTTATTGAAGACATTATATGACCAGATGAAAAGCCATCTCCATATATCTGTTGGACTAGAACATGCTGATTGAACACCCATCACTTCCATCATACCCCTGTTGACAATTCACCTGTGTCCCACTCATTTCTAAATTCTTCTGTTGAAAAGATGTAGGAAAAAGGAATGAATTTCAAGATATCCTTTGGGGATTATTTGACAAAGGGAGAACATGTATTTTAGGACAGTCTGCTGGAGGCTCCTAATTCCTGAGTCATCTTGTAGCTAGAGAGAGAAAGATGAGAAGCTCTAGGTTCAAGGAGAATATTTAATGTAATGTCCTGTATTGTGTTTTTGGAGATCTATAGAATCTATCTCCCATGATGAGTCGGCCATTGTGTTCTAGGAATAAAAGCCAGTGCTGAGAGAATTTAGAATTCTGTCTGTAGCATTTAGAACGACCTTGTGTCTCATTTGATTGACAGGAAGGGCAGTTTAGGTATCGAGTTACTAGAACACATCAAACAGAGCATTCTCTTACCTTAAATAATGGTCTCAAAAGGTGCTGCAACCATCTGGATCAAATTAACCACATACTGATAACAAAGAAAAAAAATCTTAGAAAACTAAGAATTCGGGTAGAGAAAGTCTTAGTAAACAATAATGAAAGATAAATTAAAAGAATATGAAGTTAATATCAGAATAGAAGTAAAGTTGTCTTTATTCATAGACAAAATGATTATCTACCTAGAAATTTCGAGAGAATTATATATGAGCAAGTAAGAAGATTTAGAAATCATGTTGGGTTTAAGATTAGTATATAAAGATCAGCTACATTCCTATATTCTAGCAACTATTAATTAGAACATACAATAAATCAAAAGAAAAAACCACCAAGTTATGGGGATAAATCCAACAAAATGTGGAGAACAGAAAGCTTTTGAAAAACAGAAAGTTGTGCTTAAATATATGGAGAACAATACCATATTCATGATTAGATAACTTAATAATTATCTTAATCTAAATAATTAATTTTCATTTTAATAAAATACCAACAAATTGATATGTCCATCTTCCTCTGTTTTCCTCCCTTTCTCCCTCTCTCTCTTTCCTTCCCTCTTTCCTTCTTTATTTTCATGGAATTTGGGCAATTCTCAAATCCATGTGAAATAACAGAAGACCAAGAGAAGCCAAGACAATATTGGAGTACGTTTGGAAACAATCATCTTGTTTAACAATGTGCATTATAAAGCTATAGACCCAGGTGAAGTAAAATAGAACAAGGCAAAATAAAGGACCTAAAAATAAGTCTAGGAATATGAAAGAATGTCATCACACATAAGTGATTGTAGACATATTTTTAATGAGCAGATAACTGACTGGCAATATTGAAGAAAATAAAATCTGATCTTACTTAATGAAAATAAACTCCAGTTCTGTGAAATGTGAAAATATGAAAAATAAAACTTTAGAAATGTTAGAAGAAAATATAAGTGAATGCCTTTTATTTCAGGGCAAAGAAAGATATCTTAACCAAGAGGCAATGATTTAAAAATTTAATCATGTTAATATTTAAAATTTCCATAAAATAAAAATAAACTATATTGGAATTAAAATAGAAGTCTTGAGAGAAAATGCTTGCATTCCATACAGATAAAATTTTTAAAAAGTTAAGATTAAGCTAATGCAATTCATACAGCAGGTGAGATATTAGCATCCAGATTAAGAAAGACAGAAACCCCCATAGACAAGTGGCTAAGAGGCATGAACAGGTAAACAAAAAAAGAAAGCCAAATGTGGACATTGAAAATTATGTTTTAGTTTTGATAGTAATTGATACAATGGGTAGAGCAGAGGGAAAAATGAGAAAGGGAAATGAGGATAATGGGAAAGAAATATTCCAGTAACTACCATTATGAACTAGATTAGTTAGGAGTTGAAGTGAGCCCAGCACAACTGGTTAATGGTTAATTGGGAAAAAAAAATTAAGGAGGTTAGTTGTGTGAGCTAGTAGATGTCATGGGATGACAGGAGCAGCAGTCTGTGTTTGGGCTGTAGAGAGACAGTGAAGTCTTATGGTTAAAGATTTCAGATGTTAGGGGACTCATGATCACTAAGCTCAGAGTTTGTCCTTGAGGATGGGAAGCAGAGGTGAGTGAAGACCTTTGGGTTTGAGAAGGTCAAGTGGTTGTGGATGGAACCACACCAAACACTGAGATTGCTAGAACAGGAGATAGGTTAGGCATGAAGAAAGCAGTACTTAAAATTTTACCATCTTATGTAATCCAAAACAGTTCTGTTATACTGATAGATAAAAAAACAAAAACAACAAAAAATTAACATGAACTGGAAAATCTTTGCAGATTAAATTTAACAAGTACTTTTTTCCTCATGCATTGACCTCCACATTAATATAACTAGAAATCTAATTGAGATGAATAATTATTCTACTTGCCTCAAGGATAAAAAGAAAAGGAAAATTATCAGCCTCTTTATTGGACTGCAATAGAATGTTGCTAGTTTCACAGCTCTCACCATAAGGTGAGTGGATCTTCACATATTTTCTTCTTGTCCTTTACAAACTGCTTGATTACTAATTGATCTTGTACTGTTTTCCAGTTCTGTTGCTTCTGAAGAAAAATACCTCCAGGAAAAACATGGCTTTTCTTCCCCTCTCACATATCCTGCTGGTGATAAGATGAAGTAGTTCCCCAAGTTTCGGTTTCCTTTTCCTGTACATTTGCATGCTTGTTCTCAGCTACTGAGACTTAAAATCAATTCTAAATCATTCTGTGTGGCCCTATGAGCTCATGTAGGCTGAATGCTGAGTATTTAGAGGCTGTAATAATTGATGGGTCTTCCATTTCTCCTTGAAGATACACTACCTGTCTTCCTCCACAAGTGATCATGTGTCACCTTACTTAGTTATGTATGTCCTGACAACTGACAAGCAATGATATGCTTAGTGGAACTTTAAACAGAGCATGAAAGCTTCTGAAAACACAGTTTATCACTGACAGTGGCAGTGCTTAAAAGTCCTAAGTACCTCTCATACTAGTGGAGGTGAGAGTCCCTGACTGAAACTCAGGATCGCCGTGTTCCCAGCCTTGCTTGCCTCCAACCAGCACTATACCCATGGATAACGCACTGAGAGTCCCCATGCTTTCGTATCTTCACCTATAAAATATTTTTTTTTCATCTATAAAAGATTCTCAAAAGTCTCAATCAAACATGATAGGATGATTTGGATTGTATCAATGTATGTTTAAGAAGTTAAGGAAATCGGGGCGCCTGGGTGGCTCAGTTGGTTAGGCAACTGCCCTCGGCTCAGGTCATGGTCCCGGAGTCCCTGGATTGAGTCCTGCATCCGGCTCCCAGCTGCATGGGGAGTCTGCTTCTCCCTCTCATGCTCTCTCTCATTGTCTCTCTCTCTCTCAAATAAATAAACAAAATCTTAAAAAAAGAAGAAGTTAAAGAAATCAATACAAGTTCAATGCTCACAAAAATATTTACAAGCTGCCAAAAAACAAACAAACAAACAACAATGCTCATTTTAAATCAACTGGTGCATTACAGTATTATGTCTTTTCTTTAGCATCTCCAATTTGCTTGTTCTTGAATTTTAAACATGTTTTCAGAGTTGGAGCAGGATGGCCAAGCAGGCTGCAGCAGTTTCAAAAAAGACAAAGTGTTTTCAAATGTAACATAATTACCTATAGGCTGATCACACCGATTCGTGATATGTTAAATATATTAGGGACATTTAACAAGGAATTACTATTTTAACTTCCTTCATTATTTTAGATTAATTCCATATTATTCTCCAGCAGTAAAACACATGATCATTTTCAAAGCAGAATTAAAGTTTTAAAACAACAAAACAAGACCAACATATTAAAATAGAGCTGCACTCATACAGAACTTAGTTTGTGTCTAAACCTTATTATTATTATTTTAAAGGAAATCTTAGCCCTCTCTTCTAGAAAACCAAAAATAGTAGGTTCACTAGTAGAGTTTTATGTAGTATTATTTGAACTTATTACAATGAACCCGTTTCTCAAATCGTGTGTGTGTGTGTGTGTGTGTGTGTGTGTGTAGTCCCAAAGAGCTATAGACATTTCAGGGATCATATAAATTAGGAGATTTGGATTATATTCTTAGTTACTTGATAAGATTTCTAAACATAAGAATTCTCAATGGCCTTGCGTAATAGAAATATCAGTGTTCACTGAAGAGAGAATAAGGAGCATTCCTTGGGTTCATTTTTTAATATCGAATCAGGCAGGGAGAAACATAAAGAAAATGGCTGAAATTTTCAAACTGCTTGTTTTACTTTCCAGAATTTCACATTTGAGACAGCCTGTGTTTTGAATCTTGAAATATGAAAAAAATGAATTATTTCCTCCCCCAAATACCATTATTTCCATGTCTTTGCTTTCTTTTTCTTTTTCCAATTTATAAGTGATTTAGATTACTAAATTGGAATCCAATATGCAGACCGGTTACTACCTTAACTCAACACATGCCACTGGTTGAAGTCATTCATTTTATATAACTTCAGGATTCACACTTTGTCTCATCCTTCTTGAATATTATAAAAAAAAAAAACAAAATAAATCAAAATACTTGTTGAACCTACTTGGTATTTAGAAAAAAGTCCCAGGGTTCCTGGGTGGTTCAGTGGTTAAGCGTCTGCCTTCAGCTCAGGTCATGATCCCAGGGTCCTAGATAGAGCCCAGCATAGGGCTCCCTGCTCACCAGAGAGTCTACTCCTCCTCTCCTTTCTGCCCCTCTCCCCAAACTCGCTGGTGCATCAGCACTCATGAACTATGTCTCAAATAAATGAAATCTTTTTAAAAAAGAAAAAGAAAAAAAATTCCAGTGTATCTGCAATCAGAACCCAACACTGAACTAAATAATTAACTTTTTTTTTAAAAAAGAGACAAATCAAGTAGGTTTTGCAGGTTATTTATTTTTTTTGAAATGCAGTATTCTAAAATGAATAGAAATATTGTTTGAATTATCTAGTTAGAATGTTAAGATCAAAATATAATAAAAATATTTCAGAATAACAAAGAAAAGAAAACCCTGAGAGTGATCAGAACACAAGGTGAGCAAGAACATATACTTTGTATCCCGCATAGAGTCTTGATTCTTCTCTGCACTGAGAAAGTTTGTCGTTTGAATTAAATCATCACCTGCTATTTCATTATGCATGTTAATATACATCCAAAGGTGAGGAATAAAGGGGGGGTGAGTAAAATCTCATTTTCCTGGAGAATTATCTTTCAATCACTTCACGCAAAAAAGACAAATAAAACACTAGCTTAAAGTTTTTACAGATGTGACATATGAAGTTTTTCTTTTTTTTTAAAGATTTTATTTATTTATTTGACAGACAGAGATTGACATATGAAGTTTTTCTTCCCTCTTCTGTAACTCTGTATCTTCAGTTCAGAATTCCTCTGCTTTAATTCTGGTTTGCATATTGAATATCAATGTAAGATGGTTTTTATATAAAGGATTGGTTCAATGGCTTAAAGAACTTTGAGACATTATCATATTATTGCAAAAGTCCAGGAACATGGGAGAGGAAAGGGATATGTGGATAGAGGTTAGTAAAAGATGTTTCCATTGTAAGTCATCCAAGCACACCTTTTTTTTTTAAAGATTTTATTTATTTGACAGACAGAGATCATAAGTAGGCAGAGAGGCAGACAGAGAGGAAGGGAAGCAGGCTCCCTGCTGAGCAGAGAGCCCAATGCGGGGCTTGATCCCAGGACCCTGAGATCATGACCTGAGCCGAAGGCAGAGGCTTAACCCTCTCAGCCACCCAGGCGCCCAAACACACTGTAAACCTGCTTGTCTATATTGGTTACCCTTGGGAGGCACTCTCTCATGTGAGCAAAATATATCGCTATGAATCCAAGGTGAAATATTGAGAAAATTATGCTCCTCTGCTTTTAGAATCTAAGTTTATTCAAATACTCTGTATGGCTCTTCGCTTCAATGGTATAGTCACACTCTCGGGGATCACAAACAGAAAGTGTACATTACAAGCATTTTTTAAAAAAATGTGATTAATCTTGAAACATGTACATTTATTTTTGCCAGCAAATTTTGACTCAGCTAGTTCTTGGCATTTACCTCCAGGATTTTGGCAGATAATATTATTTTCTATCAAAAGAAGAAAATTTCCATTTTCTAGCCATGTGTATTTTGAAAATTAAAGACTTAATTGTTTACCATGAGTAAAGACTCATTTTCCCTATTAGGGAAAATGAATCATCGAATAGGGTCAGTGATGGACACTGACTACCATTTAAATCTATGGTAATACCATAGAGGTTTTAGGAAAGCCCACATAGAATCTGGCTTCTTACATGTTTTCATTTTTCTAACTTTTTTTTTTTTTTTTTGGTCTGGCTTCTTTCTAATTTGTCATGATGCATATATTTGTGCTGTTATACCATCTTATATTTTAAAAAATGAAAAGGATTTAAAGCCATGTTTTTAACTTACAATTGTCCTAATTGACCCGAATATAGAAATGTATCCAGTGATGTTGTGCAGAATAGATTTTTACTTATTCAAAAGAGGAAGTTATTTTTGCTCACAAAGTGTAAATCCCAAATTAGGTGGTTCGGGTATTATGTGGTGGTTCCATGGTGTCACTGGATATTCAATCCCTTTCTAGTTCTCAGCTCCACCATTTTTAGGGTAAGAGCCATTGTCTCATGCTCTAAAGAACAATGCTGATGTTGGGGTTTCATCTGCTTCAAGCAAGAAGAGCATAGGAAAAGGTCAAAAAGGCAGTCGATGCCAGCTAATCTGCTCTGGCTGAGAGTCTACCTAGCTGCAACACCCTCTCTCCCCTAGTGACTTGTGGTCATATCTCTTTAGCCAGAACTGTGTCCTCTGGCAATCTCGGAGTTGCAAAGGAGTCCAGAGAATATAAATATTTGGGTGAGCATTATGCTGTCATAAGGAAAATCAGGGAATATGAGAATTTCATTAGGCAACTAGCAGTCTTTGACACATCCAGAAACACTAAATTAATTTAGAACTAGCAGTCAATAGAGTCTAATGCATCTTCATATACATTTTATCTTTTGGACAAAAATCTAAGTAAAGAGACAGTGATGATAACAGTCTTGCAGTCATGCAATAGCCTCTTGCTGATGAAGAAATTGAGTGTCAAGTGGGAAAATAAGCCAACAACACATCTAGCCACATACTCTCGTCTAGACCATTGACACCTTCCAATTAACAAGATTGCTCTGTACCTTTGATGCACCCGAGATGGCAAAGCAACTGACTGAAATGTGAAACTGACCACTGCAGGTTATGTTGACCCAGATTTCTGATTGTTTCACCAAATTAAACTGCCTGACTTTGTTGCAGAGTTGGTTTTCATTTGTTCTGATTTTTTGGGGGGAGGGGGTAACTTCTTTGAATTATTATTTCCATAGGGTGTATTTCCTGAAGAAGCATCATAATATTCCCAGGAAGTAAACATTGTATTTCAATCAGGTAACTGGTTCCTGGTGAGACTCGTATGAAGGAAGGACAGACCTCTATTTTCTTTCTTGTATTCACTTATAACTGATTGGCAAGTGCTCCCAGAAATATTTCCCAGAAGTTGTAATTTCACTGAGAATCTTTTTTAAAAATATTTTATTTATTTATTTGACAGAGAGACACACAGTGGGAGAAGGGACACAAGCAGGGGGAGTGGGAAAGGGAGAAGCAGGCTTCCTGCTGATCAGGCAGCCTGATGCGAGGCTTGGTCCTAGAACCCTGGAATCGTGACCTGAGCTGAAGGCAGATGCTTAACAACTGACCTACCCAGACACCCCTCAACAGAAAATCTTAATCACTCTTGTTCATTAGATCTCAACATTTCTTTGATTTAGCTAGAAAAAAAAATTTAGTTTCCATTAGAAAAGTGCATTTCCAATTATTGCCTAAATTTACTTAACTGTCCAGGACTACTGAAAGCTTTCAAGACATATTATATAAAGTGGATAAATAAAAATTTTACAGACATTTTTTTCCAAATTGTGTGTTTGATATTCACACAAGAGTTTAAACTTATTTCATCAAATTGTTTTATAAAATATTGATTTTGATTTTGTTGTGTACATCACCTCATAAACTATTCAATTTCCTACATCTTAATTAATATAAGCTTATTTATATTGAAAATGAAAAAAAACAAATTTCCATGTGTGAGATGGTTCAGTTTTCAAATTCTTTTGGGGGAATGGAGCAAAAAGAGTGAAAACAACTGAGCAGTATGGTGCCAGGTGAGCTGCTCATTCTCTCTGCCTATTTCCTCATCATTCATGCCTGCTTCCCAGGGTGTGGTGAGACAGAACTGCGAGGCAGCATGCTCAGCAGAGGGACTGGCTCAAAAAAAGTATCGGATGGCCATTAACTTCCTTACTCTTCCTGCATAGCCCTCCATAATTTGTCCCAGGTTTCTGACCCCACCTATATTTTGTTCCCCACTCTACTCTTCGCTTTAACCCAACCAAATTCCTGATGCTTCGTCGACATGCCATGCTCATTGTCAATGTTACTTCGCATCTCTTCAATCCTTATTGTCCTCTCTATGTATGCAGAACGCATTCATCTCTTGAGTGCCTTGCAAGCCCTGCTTCCTCCAAATCCCCTCTCTGTTTTGCATTAACCCATTTTACCCTTCTCTGCACTCTGCTACTCCAAATGTCTTTTCCACTCATTTTTCACACTTAAATCTGGTCATGAGTTACACAGAGCTTTGAGTTCAGCAAATGTTACTTGATACAATGTGGAGGGGAAAAACTATTACACAACACAGTTCCCTCGGCATCACGTATCATAAAAGATATTTATATGTGTGAATAATGATTTTTTTCAAGGCTTAGAAATAGTCATCCTGCTGTGATGAAACAAGTAGGGCCAATTCCAACATGGGGGGAGGAGGTCCCTCTCTCCACATCACCAAGCAATTCTTAGACACCTGTACGGTGTCTGAGAATTCAGCTAAACTTTGGCACTATCCATTCAGAGACATTATCAGATTCCACAGGTTAAGGATTTGGTCATGCAGTACCACCTCCAATCCCTCACTTTGGAGGCCAGTCTCAAACCCCGGGCTGTTACCTGTGTTTCCAACCACTGGCACAGTAGGAGGTTCCAGTGACCTCCTCCTTAGGTTCTTTTAATGTGCTGGAGTGGCTAACAGAATTTGGGGAAACACTTGGGTTTCCCGGTTTATTAAAGGATATGATAAAGGATACAAATCAACAGTCAGAGAGAGGCATACATAGGGTGAGGTAGGGTGAAAAGACATGAAGCTTTCATGCCCTCTCCAGGAGTACCACACTCCTGGCATTGCCATTGGGTTCACCAACTCAGAAGTTCAGAGAACCTGGACCTTTTAGGTTTTCATGGAGGCCTCATTACAGAGCCATGATTGACTAAGCAATTGGCTGTTGGCTACTTCAACCTGTAGCCCCTTGTCCCCACACAGGTCTGGGGACCTCTAATCCACATTGTTGGTTGAACTTCCCGGCAACAACCCCAAGCCATTGGTGGGTGGGATGTCCAGAAGTCCCCTTAATTAACATGACAAAAGACACCTTTAATACCTTCCTTAAAGGAAAGTCCAAGAGTTTTAGCAATTGTGAGTGAGGAACTGGAAGAAGACCAAATACATATAAGAAATATATTTTGGTCATCTTTGCATAAGCAAATATATATTTTTTATAAATCACAATATGACAGGACATGTACTCCCCTGCTAAGTGATGGTGTCCAGAGCTGTGTTGGACTGAGTGTGAATCTGCTGCATAGGAAATTAAAAATTTGAAAAATAACCCAGGGAATTCCAGTTTTTGGTTCCATGTAGGGAGCTTGAAAGTCATGCCTCTGTCCCAGTAAAAAGTTGAACAAACTGAAAACAAATAATATTTCTTAGATTTGTAAGAGAAATGAGGTCGCAGAGCAAAAGGCTGCTCCCAAATATTAGAGAGAGTAAGAAGCAAAAACAGATTTGAAACTTAGCAGACACTTAGGAGCCAAAATCTCTCCAGGAACTGAAGCCGGGTGGGAAAAACCAAACCGTGCTTGAGGAATTACTGGAGGCTCAGAACGGACAAGTCTGAGGGCTAAAAACTCCCAAAGGACCCAGTTGTGGGTGGGGAGTGAGGGAAGGGAAAATTTTGTGAGTTTGACCTCTAGGACCTTGACCAGGTTCCTACAGTAGGTATGAGGAAAAAAATTTCATGCTTCTGGCCAGAAGAAGGGAAAAGGGGAACTGTTTTTGAAATATGCCAGAGCACTCTGTTCTCCCTAACAAGATCAACCCAAAGGAGAAACTACTTAACCAGATCCTGCCTATTGGGGTTGCATCAGAGCTTAACCGACCTGGCAGAAAGGAAAAATGATCAACTCCAGCCAGTTCTAGCCATCTTGTCCCTCCTAAGGGAGAAGGTGCAAGAAATACTTGTGAAATGTACCCAATTAAAAAAAAACGTGCCAAAGACCTTAACAGACACCTCATGGAAGAAGATATACAGATGACAAATAAGCAGATGAAAACATGCTCCACATCCTAAGTCATCACGGAAATGAAAATTAAAATAACAATGAGATACCATTATACAACTATTAGAAGGGCCAAAAGCCCTTCTGACAATAGCGAATGTTGGTGAGGGTGTGGAGAAACAGGAACTCCATTCATTGCTGGTGGGAATGCAAAATGGTACGGCCACTTTGGAAGACAGTTTGGTGGTTTCTTACAAAACAGAACACACCCCTACATATCATAGGATCCAACAATTGTGCTCTTGATGCTTAACCAAAGGAGTTGAAAACATGTACACACAAAGCTCTGCATACAAATGTTATAACAGCTATGTTTGTGATTGCCAAAACATGGAAGCAGCTAAGATGTCCTTCAGCAGGTGAATCAATGAATGAACTATGAATGAATGAATGTACATCCAGACAATGAAATTTATTATTCAATACTAAAAGGAAATGAATTATTAAACCATGAAAAGACTTGGAGGAAACTTTAATGTATAATATTAAGTGAAAGTCTTTTTACTAATCTGTAATTCATTATCACTAATATGAAAGCCTATATACTGTATGATTCCAACCATTGTACATTCTGGAAAAAAGCAAAACAACAGAGACAGTAAAAATATCAGTGGTTGTCAAGCACTGGGTGGGGTGGGGGAGAAAGAGATGAATAGGTGGAGCACAGAGGACTTTTAGGACAATGAAGCTACTC
Organism: Mellivora capensis; assembly: GCA_004024625.1. NCBI lineage: Eukaryota > Metazoa > Chordata > Mammalia > Carnivora > Mustelidae > Mellivora > Mellivora capensis. The sequence continues at coordinate 4,621 of PISX010011562.1, read as the reverse complement.
TCTATACTCTATAATGTTGGGTCCATGTCTTTATATTTGTCCAACCGATAGAATATACAACACCAGGAGTTAACCCTAATATAAACTATGAAATTTGGTTAATAATTATTGTCAAGGAAGGTTCACCAATTATAAAAAATATGCCATCTGGTGGAGGATGTTGATGGTGGGGGAACCTGGGGAGACAGGTGGAGGCAGGGGATATGGAAAATCTCTGTGCATCCTCTCAATTTTTTTGTGAACCTATAACCATCCTATAAGAAATAAAGTATTTTAAAAATGACCCATATCTGGTAGGTTTACTTTCAAAAGCATTCATTTAAACATATGTTAGCTTTTCAAAGAGAATTTGAAAAGTTTGACGGAAACAGTATAAGGAAATAGGGTATTTGTTCTCTCCACAACTTTGTTTGATGTGCTGTTTTAACCCAGGCAGATGAAAAGGCATAATCAAGAGATGTGGAGGAAAACCTATGGTCAGAGAAACATTGGAACTACTTTTCAGACATTTGGGTATGTAGCAAAAACCAGAATTGTCTAAGAAAACTTATTTTACAACATTCTGCCAAGTCCCAAATGCCAGAGAATCTTGGCAGCCTCGTTGCTAATTCAGTGTATCTGCTCTGAATCACTTTCCAGAGACTGGGCTTTGTGATGTTACACATAACAGTGTTGAAAGGAAGCAAAACTGCTCAGATATCATCCTATTTTAGAAACAATGCCAACAACCAAATATGCTTTGAGTTCTACACTACAGATTCTTGTTAATAACGCCTTTCTATTCTGTTTGGGTTTTTTTGTCATTTTACACTTGCGTTTTGAGGGCACAGTGCTATAGGGGAAGTTTCTATGACCTATGTTTGAAGAGAGGAATTAAACTACATAAGATACTCTCTGTATTGCATATTAATTTGTTACACTTAAATGGATATATGTACCATATCACTGATGGATCAAAGCTTTGTGATAATGCTCTGCATTTTGCTCTTCTGTGATATTTCTTACCAACAATGAAAGTACGGGAATTTCTCTAGCCAATGTTGTAGACCTTCACACAGATGAAACTCATGATTCCTTAGGCCGGGGGTTAAAAATCTAAATGATGGAGTAAACTGCAATTTTGGGGGGAGGAGCAGAGAGAGAGAGAGAATCTTAAGCATGGAGCAGGATATGGGGGTCAATCTCACAGCCCTGCAATCATGATCTGAGTCAAAACCAAAAGTTAGATGCTTAACTGACTGAGCGACCCAGGTACCCCATAAGCTGCAATTTTTATATTGGAACAGAATCTTTAAAAATATGACTTTGTAATTTTAGAATTTATTTGGACATGTCTTGTGAACTTGGGTCCTAATATTATTTAAAAAAAAATGTGTGGCCTTCTCAATAAATTGACCTCATCCCCTAACCAATGGCAATACTCATGCAAAATCACAAATACAGACTTATCTCCAGGACTATTTTTCAAATAAAGGAACCTGGTCTCTTTGAGAGTAACTGATTTCATTTTGAGCATTTTGAGAAAGTATCCAAAGGTACCAGGAATATCTTATTATTGCTAATAAACAAAGATACTTTAGAAAATGTCTAAGGTAATGTTAAAAGGACAAAGAACATCTTAATGCTGCTGTTTGAGGTCAACATGTAAATATTTGAGTTACACTAAGTTACTATCATTAATTATAACAAGTTTCATCTGTGTCTACGAAACGCCATAGATTCATAAAGGTATTCAAAGAGACAAAAGTTTAAAATGAAATATATGAGAGCTACTTTTAATACAATTGAAGGAAATATCATAAGACATTTATTTTAATGAACTTTGAGTATTGATGCATTTGGGGATTTAATTTTTTTATCAGATATCTCTTAATAAAGTCTTGATATATATTTTTCTTTTGAGAGATGGAAAGACATTGGAAATTTATAGTAGGCTAAATCATTATAGAAAAAGATGGGGTTTTCCTAAGAATAAAAAGAAAAATGACCACTAGTCATCAACACTGTAACAGGATGGAAGAAGTCTCACTGTGGGTGATAAACTGATAGATTAGTCAGTTGTCCAAATAAAAAACTACAAATAAATCACTGTAAAGATGCCTTCTCTCTCATCTCCTGGGAGATAAAAATCTCAGAATAACTTCACTAATTTTAACAAAATACCAATTAGACATACCTAGATTTGCAGAGTTCTTTTTCTTTAAAGATTTTATTTATTTATTTGACAGAGAGAGAGATCACAAGTAGACAGAGAGGCAGGCAGAGAGAGGGGGGAAAGCAGGCTCCCAGCTGAGCAGAAAGCCCAGTGTAGGGCTCAATCCCCAGACCCTGAGATGATGACCTGAGCCGAAGGCAGGGGCTTTAGCCCACTGAGCCACCCAGGTACCCAGATTTGCAGAATTCCTAACAGATCAGGTCAATATAAGATATCAATGTGACAATGGACTACAAAACCATCATTTTCGAGAATGGTTTTTCTTAATAGAAATAAAACCTCTTGGGAGAGACACGAGCTTTAAAAATTCCATGGATGTAAAACTGAAGCTAATCTATGCAACAAAGATCCAACTTGAAGACCAGAAACAAGACAAAGAACTTGCAAATGCAATTTGGTAAGATTGCTGAAAGCTAAAGGAGATACAGAGCCACGATAGTCCCAAGATGGCAGAGAAATAAATATCAAGGGGCAGGATGTTGTGGTAGGTCCCTGGGAGGCAAAGCTGCATGGCAGCACCAAGCCTGGGTTTGTGGATTTGTGTGCTAGCCAGACTCTCCCTTCACCTTCAGGAGTCCCCTGGTCTCCTCTCTTGTCTTCTTTGATCAGAAGGCTTTCTGAGTTCTTCAGGAGACAGATTTTCCAGCTGCTGCTCTGCGGGTAGGCTTCCTGTGGAATAGCTATCTTGGACTACTTTGGAATTTGGAAAAACGGGCAAAACAGGATTCCTTGTGTCTGGAGGAATCATGAGTCATGTGTAACAGTTTACCACCTTCTAGGTTGGCTGGCATATGCCCATTCCAGAAAGACAAGGGCGAAAGGGCAGAAGATTGTTACAATTACAGGACCTGTAGATCTGTGTCATTTCTGCTTCTCTAGGCAGTAACTTAAAGTCTTGGAAACTTACTGTGTTCATTGGTGAAATTGTTCTGTTGGCATATTTTATAGAATTATTGTGAGATTAAGGAGAGAGCATATGTGGGTTTGCCTGGCATTCTAGAACTGGTGGTAGAATCTGAACAGAATCTCACTGATCTAGAAGAGGCAGTCCTATAAAGGCATGAATTTAGAAGAAGAGTCCATGCTGACATTTGTGTCTTCTGTCTTTCCTCTCATCCCTGCATCCTTATGACTCTCCCCCATCCCCACCCTTACCATAATTATCATTTCTGGCTTCTCTTTACCCACCCACTTTTTTATTAGAAATACAGGAAGTGTATTATAACACACTGCACCAACAATTATTGCCATTTGTTTATTGAATGACCACCCTGTGCCAGGAATGGAACTAGATACTTATACACATTATTTTATCTTATTGTCATAATCCTTGCAAAATAATTGTAATATCCCCATTTTACAGATGAAACAAGTCAGAAGAGGAAACGTCAAATGAGCTCTATAATGGCCAAGCTGGGTTTCCAACCAGTCTGACTTCAAAACACTTGCCTTTTGCTGCTACATTCCTCATGGGCATGGTGTGCAGAACATGACAGCACAGCCCTTTTCAAACTTTTGGTCAAAGCCCCTCTACAGGTGTGAAATAATAAATATATTAGGGTACATCATACATAGTATCATTCTATAAAAATATTCATTTGTGGGTGTGTGGGTGTGAAAGGATCACAATATAAAATCGATTCTCGCAGTTGTCATAGCAAATGATGTTTGAAAGTCTCTGCAATTATATTTGCCAGCAATATAACTCATTCTCCAAAGAAGGATCTATACAACCAAAAGGTTGTAACATGATCCAGTGCATTAAGGGAAGAAAATGTTAGAATCTCGATTGTATCTATCTGTTTTTAGTGTAAAAAGTAAGAAAGTTTGCATCCATGTCTCAAAAATATGCAAAGTTAGAAAAAATCAGGAATTTTATTATGTGTTTTAACTAAATGAACTTTCTCAAAATGAAAAGGTACCTAGAAAAGAATCCTGCAGAGAAACCACGGACAAAAGATAAAGTAATATTGTCAGGCACAGTGAGAAATAGGCACATTGACGTGCCTCCTGTATCTGGTTTTTTATGGCTGTGCTATAGGTAAGGACACATGGAAATTTGACAGAAAGTCATGCAAAGAAAAAAAACTAGATCATCAAGAATGCTGTTTAGAATATGGATTTCTAAATCTCTCAAAATACATATGGTATCCTCAGCTACTAGCAAAAAGTGGTATGAAGTCATGCCATAACAACATGCAAGGCATTTAAAAGCTGAATAAATAGGTTATGAAAAACAAATGTCTACATATTTCACCAAGTTCAAATTAATCCATACACAATCTACTTAGCCAAAGTTTATGCTAAAGTTTTAAAAGTTTGAGATTTTACTAACAGCAGAAGACAAACAGCCACATCCTGTGGGAGAAACATTCATTCTTCCAATTACAGCAATAAAAGTGGCTG
>PISX010011561.1:16447-57769 GCA_004024625.1 Mellivora capensis | reverse complement strand
CTCCCCCATGTTGCATCTCCACTTCCTCATATCAGGGAGATCATATGATAGTTGTCTTTCTCTGATTGACTTATTTCACTAAGCATGATACCCTCTAGTTCCATCCACGTCGTTGCGAATGGCAAGATTTCATTTCCTTTATGGCTGCATAGTATTCCATCATGTATATATCCACATCTTCTTTATCCATTCATCTGTTGATGGACATCTAGGCTCTTTCCATAGTTTGGCTATTGTAGACATTGCTGCTATAAACATTCGGGTGCACATGCCCCTTCGGATCACTGCGTTTGTATCTTTAGGGTAAATACCCAGTAGTGCAATTGCTGGGTCATAGGGTAGTTCTATTTTCAACTTTTTGAGGAACCTCCACGCTGTTTTCCAGAGTGGTTGCACCAGCTTGCATTCCCACCAACAGTGTAGGAGGGTTCCCCTTTCTCCACATCCTCGCCAGTATCTGTCATTTCCTGACTTAATTTTAGCCATTCTGACTGGTGTGAGGTGATATCTCATTGTGGTTTTAATTTGTATTTCCCTGATGCCGAGTGATGTGGAGCACTTTTTCATGTGTCTGTTGGCCATCTGGATGTCTTCTTAGGCATCACACTTCTGATCCATCTTTTAGAACTCAGTTCAAGCAGCCATCTTCCCATAAGCATTTTCTCAGATCCCTGCCCCCACTGGATCTGTGCTTTTCTTTCTGGGCTCACCCTTTGTGTTCCCTTTGCATTTTCTTCACACCATGATTACAATCCCCATCAAACTACATTACAATCCTGAGTTTTTGCTCCAATGAACTTTTAGCTTAGTTATGAATCCCAGCTCAGAAAATAGATTAATTTAACTGAATTCTCACTATGTGCCAGGCATCATGTGCAGCACTTTAGATAGATTAGCTCATTGATTTCTCCCACCAAGTGCCCTACTATCCCCCATTTTACAAACCACAAAACTCAGGCTGGAAAAACTTAAATAGTTTGCACAAGATCACACAACTAGAGTCAGGATTTGAATTTATTTATGGGATTTATTAATAATCCCATTAACTTTCACCCCAAAGGACCCACATTGTGGTTTGCTGTGTTTCTGCCTACTTGAGACTAACATTGTTTTGTTTTGTTTTTTAATATTTATGGGCCCAAATAACACTTTATGGCAGAACTGAAGGTTTAGCCAATATAATCCTATTTGGTTAATGCCCTTATCTAGTTGCATGGGGTTAGCTAGGCCTGCCTGAGAAGACTGAGAGAATTGCCAATGGAAGCAAGTACCACCACATCCTTTCAATTACAATCATTCTGAGTAGAAATGAAATGAAATTTTCCAAAAGAGGAATGTCCTTGTGTACCTTTCCATCCTTCCTTCTGTCAAAAAACAGGCTTTGGTCCAGAGAAAGGATGACCTCAGTTGGGAAAACAAGACAAATAACAGTTTATTCTATGTTTTTTTGTTTTACTGGATCCAGATCAGGCAATTGAAGCAAAAGTTACAGGATTTCTTCCCCATGCTCTTCTCCCAAAATTAACCATTTTATCTATAGCTGATCTCATATATGCCAATTCTGGAATCTTTAACTTCTTCGCACCCCTACCCCATTCCTTTAGGGACTATACTCCACTCTTGTCTAGGCAAAAGGATGAAGAGAAGTGGATGGATCGAAGATCTCTGCAGAGGTAGATTTCAGGTCTTGGTGACTGATGAGGTGTTGGAAGGCAGAGGAAAAAATATAGGGTAACTCTCGGGTTTCTCCACAGAGCCCCTCATTGTTTCCTTAGCATATCAAGACTGAGCAATGGCTCTGCTTCTTCACAGGAAATTGACCTCAGAAAATTCCATTTCCCCTTGATGATCCAGAGACGAAAATTGCACACATCTTCATGTGACCAAGTAAAAGAAGAATAATGTAAATATGAATACAAGTTTGTAACAGAATTCGTAAAGGCAGACCCTGACTTACAGCAGAAGGGCTCTATAAAACATAGTCCGTGGTATTCTCAGGTCATTTAGATCCCAAGTATTTCTTAGAAAGACTTGTGTAGATAAAGGTAAAAGTCGTGCATTAGCACTTGGTTTAATTTCTCCTTACTTTGATGTGCCCAAAGTGTTTTCAAATTTGAAAATCATCAAGCATTCCTTGCCACGCATACTTCTCCTAAAAATATCCTCCCTGTATATGCTTTCTTCTTTTGTTTATGAAAGCATGTGCCAAAGCACCGTCCAAAATTCTTGCAAGAAATGCGTCATGGGTTTTTAACTTTGACTATTATAGGAGTGAAAAAAATGTTTAATGTGTGCCTCCTGTATGAAGGCATGGTGCATGGACTATATATCAGAAATGATGAAAATGTTAGCTAATCCTTTCTGGGTCATATACATCAGTGCTTCTCAGATTTTCCAGCTGTGGAGGTGCCTACCTCAGCACACAAAAGTGGTGTGTACAGCTGGGGAGCTCTAAAGATAGCCCGAAGTGAACAACACAAAATGAAAACTTCCTAAATCACATATTTCAGATTATACATTCATGGAAATTTTGCATTATACTCCCAAACATATGTTTGCATTTATATTACAATGACAGAAGATGCTCTGTGGTTGTCCTATGGTTTTACATTATTCCTGTCACAGCCCCATGTGTCCAGATGCAACAACATCTCTGTCTTCTGTGTGTGTCCTAAAGACCATAGCCCTGCCAAACACTAGGCCCAACACAGAATGGGCCTCTCACACTGATGACAGCCTTCTTTCCCATTCTCAATATTTCTTTCTGCTTGCCAACCTAACAGTTTAATCTGATTTTCCTCCATTTCTCTTCACCTAAGACCAATTCTTGGCACTGCTTTCTGGCTCTGACCTTTAGCCTACTCCTTCATTCTCATTTTGGAAACTCCCACTGACTACATTGTTTTGACATTCTTTGGCCCTTCCCAGAGCTGGTCTCTACATTTGTGAAGACCATCAGTGTGATACGACCCTATCAGATTCTCCCTAGATCCAGGAGAAGTACCCCTCCAGCCCCCAAAAAAACACATTAATATTTGTCTCACAAAGTGTTAAGAAGACCAAGTCTGGCTCAAGCAATATCCAATGTATGTTTCCTAGGGACATCCTAACAAATTACCACAAACAGCATGGCTTGTAACAACAGAAATTTATTTTCTCACAGCTCTGGAGGATGGAAGTCTGAAATCAAGGTGAGAGGAAGGCCATGTCCCCTCCAAAAGCTCTAGGGGAAAAAATGTTCTTGCCTTTTTTAGCTCCTGGTGGTTGTTAGTAATCTTTGGCATTCTTTGGTTTGTAGCTACATGACTCCAGTCTCTGCTTCCATCTTCACATATGTTCTCCCCGTGTGTTTCTGTCTCTGTTTTCCCTTCATATGAAGGACACCAGTCATTTGATTAGAGCCCACCCTAATCCAATATGACCTCATGTTAATGTATTACCTTTGCAAAGACCTATTTCCAAATAAGGCCATAATCTAAGGCTTCAACTAGACATGAATTTAGGGAAGACACTATTAGTCCCACTACCCCAATAAGCATTGATTCTTTTCTCTGTAATGTTGAGAAAGGGAGAGGTGATGGTTTATGTGATTTGTATCAGAATTGGATTTCTTTAAATAGTTTATAGGTCTGTGAAGTTCTTCAACTCTGGCGCTCTCCCTGAGACACCTTCTTGTCACTGGATATTGCACGTGCTTTGGGGCACCTAAGGCAATCACCACAATTTATAATGTCCCAGGAATGATCTGGCATCATCTCATCTTGGTTTGCTGTAAGAATATGGACTATGCCAGGCATACGCCAGAGTTCTGAAGTGAATCAAATGTCACACACTCCCTATGACTTTGTTTGCCTTCACTAGACTCTAAGCACTCCGTCTGACCAATGATTGATGTTTACAGCCTTCCCAGCAAGTGCTCACTAGCTGCTTTTGAACTAAACACATAAAATGATATCGATAATACACTTAACATCACCGAGAGTTTACTATATTCTAGGCCAAGACAGTCCAATAGAAATATAATGCAAGCCACCTATGTTATTATTAAGTATTTTGGTAGCCACATCTTAAAAGATAAAAAGAAATAGGTAAAACTATCTTTAAAGTACATTGTATTTAACCCATATGCCTAAATGTTATCATTTCAACCCAATATATCCAAAATATTATCATTTCAGTATTTTAAAATTCTTAAAATACATGCATCTTCCCTTTTTTTTCATCCTAAGTCTTCAAAATCCACAGTGTATTTTCCATCTAAAGCACATCTCAATTTGGACTAGCCACAATTAAGGATCAGCAGCCACATGTGGCTAGTGACTACCACATCAAAACAATGCAGTTCTGGGAATTATGCTAAATATTTAATAAGTATTAATTTTTTAAATGTCATAGAAACCTGCAAGAAAATATCATATGTCCCTATTTTTCAGATAAAAAAAATGAGACTCACAGAGTTTGCATTATTTGCCCAAAGTGACAAAACTAATGATTGCATAGTTAGGAATCAGCTGTGGTTTTGGCAGGATTGTATGCTTGAAACTGTTGCTCTACATCACCACCTAACCTGGACAGAAGAATGGGTGGATGAATATAAATTCTTTGGAGGTTACTCCATGAATTCTGGGTTCCACATTCTCTTTTTTCCCCTCTTTTTACTTCCCTCCAACAAACAAGTATATGGAGACACATACACTCATGTGCTGGACCAATAGTTTTGAACTTTTCTCAAATTAGTTACCACCTGCATCAGAATCACCTAGACTCTCAAGATTCCCAGGGTCTACCCCTATATGATGCTCACCCAGGAGATTAATGAAGTCTCACAAGTTAATGCTATTAATTTTCCAGATTAGTGATTTGGATGCCCACTAAAATCGTGTTCACAATGTTGGCTGTTAATAGAATCATGGGGAACTTTAAAAATACCATGCTTGAGCTCCATCCACAAGCACATTCATATAACTAGTCTGGGATAGGACCTGAGCATCAGTATTTTAAATGGACAGCCGGGATTGAAAATTCTGCACTGGAGTATGAGATTCACTCTCATCATGCATCTCTCTCCTAAGCCAGTCTGGATAATTATGCATGATGATGTTTAGAAGAATCCAGAAAAATGAATTTAAAGCTACTAAACCTCCAGGGATGCCTGGGTGGCTCAGTTGGTTAAGCGGCTGCCTTCGGCTCAGGTCATGATCCCAGCGTCCTGGGATCGAGTCCCACATCCGGCTCCTTGCTCATCAGGGAGCCTGCTTCTCCCTCTGCCTCTGCCTGCCACTCTGTCTGCCTGTGCTCGCTCTCTCCCTCTCTCTCTGACAAATAAATTTTTTTTAAAAAAAGCTACTAAACCTCCAGATGTCCAGGTGGTCAATTAGGACAATGAGCCAACCTGAAAGTAACAATTGAGCCTTTACTTACCCATTGCAACAACGCAAGCAAGAAGCAAAAGAGAGGGGCTGATTCCCCAGTGCTTCACTTTTCACCCTGGCACCAGGTATGTGTCAGTGGAATGCAGCACAGCTAGGGGGACACCCTGGTCTCCTAATTTTGTATGAACATGTAAGCAAAGGGGATAGAGGGAATGGGCTAGCCATAAAAAGAGACTGAGTCAGAGTAGAGAAGTGCCTCAGCCAAGGCACCCATTAAAGAGGTCTCTGAATAGAAGTGCTCCTAGAAATAGAGATAAACATTTAAAAGCATGGCTGGCGAAGTTGGGGGGTGGGGGGGATGCTGAATCCTTGCATCTCCCTCCAGAAAACAGCAATTCAAGTCTAATAGAAGGAGGGTAGCTTCCTTCCCACGAGGCCTGCTAAATAAAGCCTTATAATTGCCTTTGGTCAGATCTAAAAGATCACGTGTAGGGTTTTGGCCAACTCCTCAAAACATCTATTATTCTTATAGCTGTGTTAGACATGATAAGTCAGTCTGCACATGCTGAACTCTCCATACAAATGTGTTCTGAAGAACAAGCCAGCTCCTGAGCATTGTGAATTAAGCAAAGCTAGTCATGAATGATCCACTTTAACAACTTGACTGGCTTCCATAGGGACCCCTTTACTATATGCTTCTTAGACCCCCAGGACTCTTGGCTCCTCCAACTACTACAAGTATTCATTAGGATTTTTGTCAGCTAAAAATGACAGAAGACCAATTTAGACTAGCTTAAACCATAAACAAAGCTTTTGTTTGAAGAAACTAAACAGACCAGAGGCATGGGTGACTTTGAACATGGTAAAATACAGAGGTCCAAATGTACCATCAGGAACCTTTCTCTTAACATATAATGCATTATTAGCCCCAGGGGAGGAGCCTTTCTTTCCAACATTCTTTTCTCCTGCCCTCCATCGTGAGGGCATCATCCTCAGGAAGCTCTTTGTACAAAGACATAGCCACCAGCAGCTCCACGTTTATCTTTGCTCAGAGCTAGCTTTCTGAAAAAAGAGGGCTGCTCCTTACCCACCAGCAACTACTGCAAACTCAAGCAAGGACTGAAATTGGCTCCTCACATGTCCATTCCTGAGCCAATGACTGCAGCAAGGATGGCAGAGCCACAGGCTTGTCAGCCCCACCAAAAATACTTGGAGAGAGGGAGGGGAGTTCCCAGAAGGAAGAGATAGTCTTCAGGCACAGTATATTACTAAGGAAGAACTACACACAGTCTATCAAAACTTGATGTGAGGAAATCGCTTTGAAAATTTGTTGTTGTTTTTTTTAAAAAAACACTGCTATGGGGGTGCCTGGGTGGCTCAGTGGGTTAAAGCCTCTGCCTTCAGCTCTGGTCATGGTCCCAGAGTCCTCGGATCAAGCCCCGCATCAGGCTCTCTGCTCAGCAGGGAGCATGCTTCCCCCTCTCTCTCTGCCTTCCTCTCTGCCTACTTGTGATCTCTGTCTGTCAAATAAATAAATAAAATCTTAAAAAAAAAAAAAAGAGTCATATGTTTAAAAAAAAACACTGCTATGCTTGCAGATCCTATATTCCTGAAGATTAAAAAAAAAAAAAAGTTTCTTTTCCCAGAATAATTAACAGGAATAAAGTCATTAAGCCAAAAGAGAAGAAAGGGGAGCTTCTTAGTGAGGACTAACCATAGAAAAGATCAGGCACTGAGCTTGGCAATTTTATTTCTTTTATCACCTTTTTTTTTTTTCGTCACGATATATGTATTCCTTAATCCCCATCTTCTATTTCCCCCATCTCTCCCTTTCTGGTAACCATCAGTTGTTCTCTATGGTTAAGAGTCTGTTTCTTGGTTTGTCTCCCCAATTTTTTTCTTTTTTTTTTCTCATTTGTTTTGCTTCTTAAATTCCACATATGAGTGAGATCATATGGTATTTGTGTTTCTCTGATGGGCTTATTTTCCTCAGCATTATACTTTCTAGGCCATCCATGTTGCTGCGAATGGCAAAATTCCATTCCCTTTTATGGCCAAATAGTATACCACATCTTCTGTATCCATTCATCAGTCAGTGGATGCTTGGGCTGCTTCCATAGTTAGGCTATTGGAAATAATGCTGCAATAAACATAGGGGTTCATGTATCATTTGAATTAGTGTTTTTGTATTTGGGGAGTAAATATGCAGTAGTGTGATTACTGAATCATAGAGTAGTTCTATTTCCTATTTTTGAGGAACCTCCACATTGTTTTCTACAGTGGCTGTACCAGTTTGCATTCCCACCAACAGTGCATGAAGGTTCCTTTTTCTCCACATCTTGCCAACATTTGTTTCTTGTATACTTAATTTTAGCCATTCTGACAGATGTGATGGGTCTGGCAACTTAATAAGACCAATTCATTGAATTCTCAGAAGGACCATTAGGCAAGATGAGAAAATTGGAACCCAACAAGATAAGGCCCTTGCCCAAGAACCCAGAACTAGTAAATGATAGAGCAGCTCTTACATTCCATGCTAATTCTCTAATAAAAACGCTATGTTTTCTTACTATGATCAGTTGACTGCTTTTCCACAGCACAGTCATATATGTTATCTCATTTGATCTTCACAACAGCAAAGAAGGAAAGTAAAGGAGGTATTATTACAGTTATTTGGTAATACTTCCATGAGGTCAGTCCCTAGAGATAAAGTTGTGGGTACAGCCATCAGGGGAAGAGGACATTAGAGTATATACAAGGATTCCCTGGTACCTCTGAACATCACATCACCCATTTGGGTAAGCCAGGACATTCCTGGATCCTCACATCTTCAAATGGAATCTCCCAGAGAGAAACAATACATTCCTGCTACAGCTTCCCTGTGTCCCCACTTCCTTTCCCTAGACTCCCTGGAGGTCACCAAGGGGACTGACCTAACCCAGGGCTAGTTGCGTCCCTAATCACAATAGCCCATCACAATTGGGAGTGCTCAAATGCTAATAAAACCAAACTAATTTGATTTACTTTATATAATGCCACTTGATGTTTAAAATCTATTTCCAATCATCAAGGAAGAAAAACTAGTTAATGGGGAGAATTTAGTCTGTGGACTCAAAGAGATGATGGTTTGAATACTGTCTAGGGCAGTTTCTAGCACATGGTAGGTATATATGTTATGTTTTTTTTTCCTTTCTGCATCTGTACATTTCAATTCAAATGTAATGGAGTGGAAAGAATTTGAACTGGAAGCCAGAAAAGTGTGTATTCCAGCCCTCCTCTCCCATTGCCTTCCTCTGTGACCTTGGGAAGGTGATACCAGGGGCACCTGGGTGGCTCAGTGGGTTAAGCCTCTGCCTTCGGCTCGGGTCATGATTCCAGAGTCCTGGGATCGAGCCCCACATTGGGCTCTCTGCTCCACGGGTAGCCTGCTTCCTTCTCTCTCTCTGCCTGCCTCTCTGCCTACTTGTAAGCTCTGCCTGTCAAATAAATAAATAAAATCTTAAAAAAAAAAAAAAAAGGTGATACCAGCTTGCTGTTCCTTGGTTTCTTCAATCTTTAAATGAGGATAACAATGCCAATCTAGCCTACCGCTAGACTATTGTGGGGATTGAATAAATGGATGTTCATGAATTCACTGTGAAAAGTATAAAGAGCTCCCTAAACATTAGGAATCACAATTGGACATAGCCTTCATCAATAATCTTTGGGACAGCCTTTAGGGAGCAGGAATGCTTGCTGAAAAAATGCAAAGTGGCTGTTACCTTTGCAAGGTCACTGCTGTGCTACGGGCATTGACAAGCCTGAAGAACAAGCAGGTCGAATACAGGCAAAATCTTTCATGCAACAGAAAATTTTTGTCAGCAGAACTGAGTGGAGTGCCAAGTCACAGACGGTTCTCTAAAAGCATGATTAACTTCCTGATCAACACTTTGAAACAATTTAGAAAAGCCACCAGAAACCATAGACTCCTGGAAGTTTAGATGAGGAAGAGAACCTTGTAAATTGTAATCCCAAATGCTTCCTTTTCCAGTTGAGAATACTGAGGCTCATTCACATAGCTAATTTCAAATCTGTATTCCTTGCTACTATGCCAAGTATTTCCTTATGATAAAAATGAGGAAGAAGAATCCTTAAAATCCTAAAAATTCATTAAAGTAGAGTCATTACTGCACAGAGCCCTTCAACCTGGACCTCGGAGGGGATTGAACCTCCAAAGGTTTTGGAAATTGAGTAGAAATGTGAACAGAATATAGAATCCCCATAGACAGCATAATTTGTAAAAATTAGTGTGGCATTTGAGGCACTTGAGATGAAAGTCACCACAGAAATGCCCAGCCTTTCATGAAATAACTAAAAGGAATAGAGGGTTTCACATTATATTATAGCTTGCAGGTTTCCATTACATTTCAAAGTTGCCCTGTTTAGTTAAAAGAGTTCAGCCCTTCCTGAAAAGACTAACTCCAGAGTTTTAGTTCTTCTTTGGTAATTTAATATGACCCTGTAAATTTTTTTCCTCCAGGCTGGAAACTGGGTTTTGTCACAGTAGAGGTGCCACAAAAATGAGATAGATGAGATAGTCCCAAGCAAATGGTCCCATCCGGAAAGGAGGTAGGAGGTCTTTTTTTTTTTTTTTTAATTCATTAGAATACTATGATCTTGTTAGGATAATGAGAGAGTTGTGTGCACCTAAACAAACATAGCTCACAGAGGACATGCTCATAAACACATGTGTGCAAGTGTAAGCTTGGAGCTGAGCTACACTCTTCCTACCTACAAAGCAAACACTTAAAAAGCATCCTCTCACAGTTTCAGGCTTGACAGTTCATTAGGCATCCCATTATTATGACCCAAACTTTCATAAATGAGATACTCTTAGGTACTCTCTGTTATAGTTTTTGTTGTGGCCCCCATAAAGATATATTGAAACCCTAACCCCCTCGTACCCTATAATGTGATCTTATTTAGAATTAGGGTCTTTGCTGAAGAAATTAGTTAACATGAGGTTAGACTGTAGTAGGGCAGATCCTTCATCCAGTATGACTGGTGTCCTTATAAGAAGAGTTGAGATAGGTGGGGTGCCTGGGTGGCTCAGTCAGTTAAGCATCTGGCTCTGAATTTTGGCTCAGGTCATGATCTCAGAGTTGTGAGATCGAGTCCTGGGTTGAGCTCCACTCTGAGCATGGAGCCTGCTCTTGGTTGAGATTCTCTCTCTCCCTCCACCCCTCCCCGACTCTAAAAAAAAAAAAAAGTAGAGACACACGTGGGAAATGCCAGGTGACAATAGAAACATTAGAATAATGAGGCTGGGGGCGCCTGGGTGGCTCAGTCGGTTAAAGTCTCTGCCTTTGGCTCAGGTCATGATCCCAGGGTCCTGGGATCGAGCCCCACATCTGGCTCTCTGCTCAGCGGGGAGCCTGCTTCCTCCTCTCTCTCTGCCTGCCTCTCTGCCTCCTTGTGATCTCTATCTGTCAAATAAATAAATAAAATCTTTAAAATTTTTTTAAAAAATTAAAAAAAAAAAGAATAATGAGGCTGTAAGCCACAGAACTTCAAGGATCGCCAGCAACACCAGAAGCCAAGAGAAAAGCATTGAGGGGCTTCTCCCCTGGGGCCATCCAAGCAGGCATGGCCCTGCTGACACTTTGATCTGGAACTTCCAGCCTCCAGAACTGCGAAAGAATACGTCTCTGTTGCTTTCAGCCACTCAGTTTGCGGCATCTTATCGTGGAAGCCCTGGGAAACGAATACGCCTTCGAGCTTCAATAAGGACAAAAAATCAGGCCTGAGACAAGGAAAAGCAATGGGACAGGGGTGCAGAGCAAGTCAGCCAACGTTCAGGGCCTCCGTCACCTGGCAGGCTGGGCGCTTAAACTCAGGTTTGAAATATGGTCCCTCCTGTCACACGGCTGTGGAGAGAGAAGCAGGAAAGCCACCTTTATTGCTGACCTGGCATCATAAAAATAATTAGCAAATTGCCACAAGGTGCTTCTGGAAGGTGATTCAGATGTCGCTGCCGTTCAGCCTGAGAGAACAGCACAGAGCAGCCGCCAGCCTGCTAATGCATCACTTTGAGGGAACGGCCATGTTTATGAGCAGATATTATTCCAAATTGTTCTCCACAGCACAGAACATCTTTTCTGCACTGGGGCCATCCAGACTTAGCTCACAAAGAACACCCTCCGGTGAGCAATGAAGGTCATGTCAGTCTGAGTGAGTGAACGTGACAGCTCCCATCAGCTTCCAAAGCCAAAGGGCAGCCCATGGAGCCACCTGGGACCAGGAAGATTGATTGTGCAACTTCCCAGAAATGGGCCATTGTCCAGGAAGTTTAGAGTGCAGGACATGGGCCCTTGAAGTGAGTACTTGCAGAGCTTCACAGGCCTATAAGCATCTGGAAAAGGAAAACTAAATATGGTAAGATGGTTTGGTAAGATGTTTGCAATCAAACTTGATGCCCAAGCTCCCTGGCAAGTTCTAACAATCGAAGACTCTCATTCTTTAATCTAACCCTAAGCATGCTTTGTCTTCTGTACATACATAAGGGATCATTTCATGGCTATCATTTTAATTTTCACTTTCTACTATTCACTGCACAGTTACACATTGACCTTGAACATAGAGAAGCAGGGCAGGACAGGGAGACCAAATGATGGTCCTTGCCACCAGCTACCGATGACTTTGATGTTCCAAACAGCACACTGAACTCTTCAGCTCTATGACATCTTTTAATCCTTATTGTTCTGAAATCACATATGAGGAAACCGAGGCTCAGATGATTTACACGGATTATCTACCCCAAATCCCACTACAAGTTGAGGCACAGGTGTAATTCAAGCAGAGAGCTGTTTGCCATCAAAATCTATGCTACATATACTGCCTCATTTTTGCAATGGAGAAAAAAATTCAAAAACTGAGACTAATTTGTGATTCTAACACTGTGAGTTGTCTCCATGAATCTCAAAGACATTCTCTCTATCTTTCCCAGGGCAGGCAAGGATTTCTAAACTGTAAAGCATTGTTCTGCAGACAATGGACAAGTTTCTCTTTTGTCCCCTCTGGCAATGCTTGGCATGTGCCAGCGGGCACTTTTTCTCTGCTTCCACAGGATTTTGAACAAAGCCAGTTGTGTGGATATTGTATGCAAGGCAGGCAGCATAAGCAAGCAATTGGTTTGTGTGTGTGTATGTATGTATGTGTTTAAGTTTTTATTTGTTTATTTGAGAGAGAGAAAGTGAGAGAGAGCATGACAGGGGAGAAGGTCAGAGGGAGAAGCAGACTCCCCGCGGAGCTAGGAGCTGCGGGACTCGATTCTGGGACTCCAGGATCATGACCTGAGCTGAAGGCAGTGGCTTAACTAACTGAGCCACTCAGGTGCCCCAGGCAATTGGTTTTTAAGATGAGATTGGTAGCAAGTTGAGGAGGCAAAGAATGAAGTGGATTCTCTACCCAGGATGGGAACAGGGGGGGAGGCCAAGGAAGTCTCTAGACAAAGATAGTAATTAAGTCAACATAATCAAGGTACAGAATATCTTTGGTTCTTCCTTGGGAGACTCTCTGATCCACAGGGGGAAAATCAGTTGAGAGCTTTCAACAAAAAGCAACTCCGGATTACTGGAGAGCTCCCAGGTCTCATGTTTGGGACATATAAAATGTCTCACTCCCCTGCTTTTAAATCAAAAACAGGGAACTTTATTCAGTAAGTTCCAAAAACAGTTAAACAAATTATGGTATAACTATAGATTAGAGTAGTATGGCCTTACTAGAAGTCATATTTTCATTAATAGTTAATGCCATGAGACAATACTAGTAAGAGAAGTTTACACATTAAAAAAAGAGATTCCAGGGGCACCCGGGTGGCTCAGTCAGCTAGGCATCCAACTCTTAATTTTGGCTCATGTCATGATCTCAGGGTCATAAGATCAGTGCCCATGTCAGGGTCTGTAGTGGGGTGTGGAGCCTGCTTGAGGTTCTCTTTCTCCCTTTCCCTCTGCTCCTCTCCTGTTCATTCTCCTCTCCCTTTCTCTCTCTCTCCCCCTCTTTAAAAACAAAACAAAACAAAAAAATAAGATTCCAATGTGCCTCTAAAATACAATTCTATTTCTTTGAAATATATATAATGTCTGTTGATCTGAATGGAAAAGAGAGTGAAATGAAACATACCGAAATTAATGGTGGTTATCTCTGAATGAAGAGATAGCAGTTGATTTTTATTTTTTATTTATAGTTTTCTTTATTTTTAAACATATTTCACAAACTCCATATAATGCTTTATAGCAAGAAAAAATAATGTCTTTAAATATTTCTGGAAAATAAGAATATTGAGCAGTAAGTTGCAAGAACCACTTTCCCACTCCAACTCTGCTTCAAATCCCTTCCCTGGGCCAGGGGTCCACAAGGACAAAACACAGAGGTTGCTGTTCATATATAGAGTTCCATGGCTCCAATATACAGCAGACCCATTAGTGAATGTAGGCAAGCAGGAGGCATATGGAAGGAATTGAAAGGAGCAGAATGGGGGACACCTGGGCGTCTCACTGGGTTCAGCCTCTGCCTTCTGCTCAGGTCATGATCTCAGGATCCTGGGATCGAGCCCTCCATCGGGCAGAGTCTCTGCTCAGCAGGGAGCCTGCTGTCCCCTCTCTCTCTGCCTGCCTCTCTGCCTGCTTGTGATCTCTCTCTCTCTCTCTCTCTGTGTCAAATAAATAAATAAAATCTTTGAGAAAAAAAAAGGAGCAGGAGGTACAGAGGAGTCAGGGCAGAAAATATGAGAGAGAACAAAGAGAGCTAAGGAGAGAGAGATACAGACAAAGCAGGTGTGAATGCAGATTTTTGAGATGAATGCTGATTTTAAGCCACTGATTTTAAGCCATTCATTCAGAATGAATGCTGATTTATTCATTGGGCTCTACATTTAAGTCACAGTCCTTTAAAACTGTGATTCTTCACAGATCTTCATCTGCTTTCATCATTAAAACTTGAAACATCTTGCCTAATGGGTTCACCACACAAGCCCACCGGGATAGAAATTAATCTCTGTGCTAAGGCAGGGGTAACTAGAGGAATGTGATGAATTCAAACTGAAATGTGAATCTAGTGCCTCAAGCTAGAAATGACTCACCCTTGAAATAAAGCAATTATTTGTGTTATCTGCCCACTTCACCTTTGGCCTTTGGTTTATGTGGAAAACAATTCAGTTAAAGATGGTACTGATTAACTCCACTCCACTAAAACACTCATAGGTCCTTTCACTCCAGACCCTCACTTGCCAGTGACTTGGGGACAAACCCCCCTCCTGTCTGAGGGCTACCAAGGCCTCTTTTCTCAGGAAAAAAATGTGGGAAACAATCATTTTCACTCTGCTAACAAAATTGAGATCTCCATTTTTTGTCTCTGTTATGTCCTTCAGAACACCCAGCTATTCGAACCACAGGACACACTCAATAAATACTTTAACTCTTGGGCAATCATAGTTTTTCAACCTTAGAGAACCCCATGGAAAATCAGAGGCCATCAAGATCAAGGAACAAGTTAGAGTAGAACTTTAGCTAGAAACCACAGAATGGCTGGACCATTATATTACCAAAGAAATTCCTTCATTCCTCATGAGTACACACCACTTTAGAATCTTTGCTCATTCATAACCTTCAGGTAGGTGGGAAAGCATTGACTCTCTGAATTTACAGAAGCCAGCCAGATTTCAATATTCTCTTTAGGGAGACTTGAGGCTGAATCCCCACCTGATAAGATTTTACACATTTCTGCAAGAGGCAAAGAGTGAAGTAGTTGAGAAAGCAGGTTCTTGGGCTAGATGTCTGGGTTCAAATTCTGACTTTGGCACATACTAGTTATTTAACATTTCTGCGCCTCAATTTTCTGAACTATTAAATGAGGTATGATTATGGTACCACGTAGAGTTAGCATAAAAATCAAATAGTTAAGTTCTTTACCTAGTCCCTGACACAGTACCTGAAATCGTTTTGAGTAAATGGAATGATCACTAACCCCCACTTGATCATAGATGTGCTTGGAATTTATTCCCTACCTAATTCCTACGAATTTGAAGAAACTACAATAAAGGCAAGTATTCTTTGCAAGTTAGTCAATGTGTTTATTATTCACATCAGAAAGTATCTGAGCACTGAAAACTTTTTATGCCAGCAACTCTGAGCTCCAGGCAAACTGTGACCATTGGTCACCCTATGACTAGTCCATAAGAGGATGTTTCAGACTAGAAAGAGTCACAGAAGAAACCCATTGAGTCTGGGAGTGGGGAACTTGATTTGTGCTGTGGTTACAGGCTGCATGTGCATGTAAAATCATCCTGCTGAGCACCAAAGATTAGCACACACCATGCAGTTTACAGTAGTTATAGCCTGCGTTTAAGAAAAAAAAAAATCTGGATCTAGAAAAGATGATGAGCTGTTGGAGAAATAAGATGGCCAACAGTGCAGGAGATAGTGCCCAAAGTGAGTATTTCCCTTCTGGACCCCTACAACTCTCTGCATTCACCCCCTTCTCTGTCCTTCCCTCATGTCTGACTACTAGACCTCAGGTCTTAGCACCGCATCTGTCCTCAGGGATGGAAGAGATAGTTGAAGGAGCCAGAATTCAATAATCCAGGGCTTTTTATTCATGGTCCAATTAAAGATGGTACTAATTAGTACCATCCCACCAAAACAATCATAGGTCCTTTCTTTCCAGACTTCCACACACTGATGACTTGGGAACAAAACTCCCTCTTGTCTGAGGACTATCAGGGCCTCAGGGCCTCAGGAGCACAATGTGGGTAACAGTGGCCTCTCCCACAAAACCCCTGGAGCTATATGCCCACCAGAGCCACCTCCAAAGCTAGTCAACACTCACTTATTCTTTCCCCATTCTCTCTGACTTTTCATGGACCTGGATTCAACTCCTGCCCAGCCCCTTCAGGCTGGTGCTTCAGTCATGCTGTTTGGCTCTCTCAAGCCAGCTTCACCTTCCGAAACTTCTGAAAGACATAGAATCTAATCTGCAGACCCAATGTGCCTGAACACTCCCAGCATCACCATAGTCATTACTCCTACAACTGGAGAAATTTCCTGGTGGCCTTAAGAAACGAGCTCCCATTCTCCCTTCAAAGAATGAGGCCAGAAGTGCTTAGTAAATATTTGGCATACACACCTTCAATCCACCCTACTACACCCTCAACAGACATCACTCATCAATGCTGATTCTCCTTTTCGGACATGGAGGAGATCTCGGAGTCCTCATTAGCCCAGGACTCGGTGTGTGATGCACAGATGAGGGAAAATGAAACCTATTAGCTATCCCTAAAATGGCTTCCAAATTCACAAAGAGACCTAATTAGCTTTGTACATGGCCTGAGAAGCAAAGGTATAATGATGTCTGCAGTCTAGCCAGCCTATGCACTACTTGTAGATGACCTCAGCCCCTTGCTTCATAAAATGAATTTGGCCCTCCTCCAAGCAATTGGTCTGGTTGGGCTAGGTTTGCCCTCCTAAGGTCCTAACCACTCCAAGTATCACCTGCCCCACTAGCCAGTGCCATTAATTTGCCACTGAGATAGTGACAAACTATTTCTTCTCCTTTTCAGCTTCTTTTTATTATTTGTATTATTTTTATTGGTGTACTGATCTCAATAAAATGTATCCATATTAAATGTTCAGCTTGATGAATTTTGCCAAATGTACCCCAGCCCCTTGTAACCACGACCCAAAATCAAGACAGAACATTTTCCATCCCCTCCAAAGTTCCTTGCCGGTGGAACATTTCCCATCACGGTGAAAAGCCAGCAAAAGTTACCCGTTCCCTTTATGTGGATGGTATCAGATTCCTAGCTGGCTTGTTAAATTGCACTCTTTCAAGGGACTAGTCCAACTACAGCTATAACCTCAAACAGCGCCTTGTATTTTCTATCTAAAACAAAGAAAACTCCATTTTGTTTCTGTCCCTGAACTATTGAGTTTTATCTCCCCAGGCTTCGTTGACCTTCCAAAGGTTTTTTTATATGTTTTCTTATGTCCTGGTTTCTCCACTTATCTTCTTTATTGAAGTATCAGTTTTTCAGAATAGACTGTGTAAGTTCTTTTATAGCATTGCGCGGCGATCTTATATATTAGGTATCTGGTGGGAGAGCTGTAAACTCAGGAGATTGTGGTGGGTATGGTGCTTGGGACCTGCTGTAATATTTTTTGTGTGTCTCACTCTCTGTAATATCACATGATGATATGATTAGAGTAGAGTCTCTGACTTAAAATCTTATCTGGTTCTCAACCTGCGGGATATGTTATATGTTCCACATAACCTTTCCATACTACTCCAGAATTTTCTCAAATTCATCAACCCCACTAAAGGAGAAGTGTTTGTTAGAAATACAAAAAGAGTCATGATGTGGCCTCTATTCTTCATAAGGCAGAGTCATTTTGCCAGATGATGTAGGATGTGCCAGGTTCTGTGGTTCTAGGTACTTGCCAACCTCTATGCCCAAGCAAGTTAAGAATAAAATATTTCTAGATATTTCCATGCTAGCCAGCAGTGGCCTGGATGGCAAAAACGTGAAAGACACCCAATCTGATTCAACTGAAAGGAGATGGACACAGGCAAAAGCATGAAGGAGAAAGCAGAGGTCCTGTCCCTTATGGTTTTTTTTTCAGACCCTCATTGCTGCCTGGCTGGGTTATTTCAACAGCCTCCTAATTGGTCCCCTGCCCCTGGTTTCACCCAGCTCTGTCCTCTATACCACTGGCCATGGCTTCCTATATCACTCTGCAACGGCTTTCCCATGAAAACAAACGAAGCCCAAACCCCACTATGATCTCCATAGGGTAGCTCACCTCTGCCCTGCCTCCTCTGTTCCACTCCTACTACTATACCTGAGTGTTCCCTTCTGTTGTTCTACAGGCCTTGCCCAGGACAACCTCCTCTCTCAGATGTCCTTACATCCCCTTTTTCCTCTGCCTGACATTTGTGTATCTCTCTCTCCTTTTAGATAGTTCTGCATCATCATGAATTAGCTTGGATATTATCTCCTCCAAAATTCTTCCCAAACTCTTCTGAATTGCTTGTGTCTCTCCCTCTGAACCCCTGTAACCCTGTCACCATCTTTTCAGTGCTTCTGCATACCCCTCCCAATTCCAGGGGTACCATTCCCTTAGAACACAATGAATAGGACTCCCTGGAGTTATCCAAAATGGTGGTGGTGAGCCTTTGCACCCAAATCAGGTGTGTGCATGCCTGTCTCCCGCCCCTCTCCCTCACTACCCCCACAGCAAATCCCACTTACAGTCATGACCACAGCTCTTTTCAGAGGCTCTCTTCTCTGCCATGGGTCTTCAGGTTCTCTTCTGAACCTTCATCCTTCAAACCTATCAATTCCATCAAATAAACCCATTTTGCAGATTCTGTGCTTTGGGATTTGAAAGTGTTCATTTTTCCAATGGTTCTTAAGTTCAACTCTGTCTGAGTCAGTATCATTGACTTCCACTAGGGTCATAAGTGCCATGGGCAGGCAGCACCATTCCCCACACAGCCCTAAGCCCCAGAAATCCTACCTGACCAGAGTCCCAGCGCTCCTTACAAAGATGTGAATTCAGCCGCATAGTAGTAATAAGGAAGAGTTTGGGACCCCTTGACCCTTTAGTCTCAGCATTAGCTCTTTATAGACAAGGGTCACACCTTCTATTTCTTTTAACCTTTTCTCTCTCCCCAGGTGAGGTGATTTCATTCTGAAGGCCAAAGAGGTTGGCTCCATTGTCCTACCAGGCTCAGTGTCATTTGGGTTAATTTCAGTCCCAGAGGGAAGCCATCAACTTGTCTTCTCCCTGGCTGCTGCTCTTAGCAAAGACTTAAGGAGAATGAATTAGAAACTGTTAGCCTTGTTCTTCAGTGCACATACTATTTGTTTCTAGATTTGGGCAAAACAAGGACGCTTACAGGGTGGTCAGTGCAGCTGCTGCACAAACAAGGATAGAAGGCAAATTTGCATAGCGCTTCATTAAAAAAAAAAAAGATCAGTCTACAAGACACCCCAACTAGGCTGTGAGCAGATGTTACCTAACAACAGAAACTTCAGAGCAGGAGGCCCACCTGATCACAGCATTGGCCCCAAGGCATTGTGTTCACCAGTTTCTGCCTGGAGCATGGGCATCTCCGGATCCTTATTCAAATGTGTTCCTATTCTTAGAGAGAAGAGAGCTGCTAAGAAACAAACAAAAAACAAAAACAAAACACACACACAATTTCCTCTTTTCCAACTAGCTAAATTATAAGGTATATGTAGTAATTACTCACTTAATGATTTTTAGGTAAATGCACTTATAAATTGATGAATGATTTGGAGGTAAGAAATGTCATTTATCTTTAGTTGAGAGATGTATATTCCTTTTTTTTTAAGATTTTATTTGACAGACAGAGATCACAAGTAGGCAGAGAGGCAGGCAGAGAGAGAGGGGGAAGCAGGCTCCCTGCCAAGGAGAGAGACCGATGTGGGGCTCAATCTCAAGACCCTGGGATCATGACCTGAGCCGAAGGCAGAAGCTTTAACCCACTGAGCCACCCAGGCACCCCATGAGAGACGTATATTCCTAAATAATAAACAAAAATTGAACCAAAACCCTTTTTTGAAACATAAGAATCCATAAGCAATTGCACTATTGGGTATTTACCCCAAAGATACAGATGCAGTGAAAAGAAGGGCCATATGCACCCCAATGTTCATAGCAGCAATGTCCACAATAGCCAAACTGTGGAAAAAACCAAGATGCCCTTCAACAGATGAATGGATGAAGAAGATGTGGTCCATATATACAATGGAACATTACTCAGCCATCAGAAAGGATGAATACTGAACTTTTACATCAGCATGGATGGGACTGGAAGAGATTATGCTGAGTGAAATAAATCAAGCAGAGACGATCAATTATATGGTTTCACTTATTTGTGGAACATAAGGAATAACATGGAGGACATTAGGAGAAGGAAAGAAAAGTGAATTGGGGGAAATTAGACAGGAAGATGAACCATGAGAGACTCTGGACTCTGAGAAACAAACTGAGAGTTTTGGAGGGGAGGGGAATGAGGGGTTAGGAGCCTGGTGGTGGGTACTAAGGAGGGCACGTATTGCATGGAGCACTGGGTGTGGTGCATAAACAATGAATCTTGGAACAATGCATCAAAAACTAATGATGTATTTTATAGTGACTAACATAACACAATTTAGAAAAAAAAGAATCCGTGAGCTATTTTATTGATTTGATTACTCTACATTTTCACAAACCTGAGAAGAGTTGCCTCTAAAAACCTGGAAGAACAAATCATAACAAAATGCCCAATTTGGCACCTGTGATCAATAGAGAATCTCTTTGACAGGGAGCCTCCTGCACAGTGAACCAGGTTGTACTTTTCCTTGCAAGTTGAATGTTGCAGATTCTCAGTTTATTCCTAGACAGTGAAGTCTCCCAAAATCATATATTAGAAGCAGATGTACCACGGGAGAGGGAAGGATAGGAGCAGAGGGGTAGAAGACAACTTTGGTTTATTTCCTGAACATGGCAGAACATCATTCTCTGCTCTCAACCTTGGTCCTGCAGCAACCTTGAGTCCACTTTCTGGGACAAACCATAGGCCTCAAGAATCAATCTGCTTGACTGAATTTTTCTTCATTAAAAAAAAAATCAACTTGTTCTTTTGAAGCCTCTAACTGCCAAGTGAAATAATTTGTCTCTCCACGCTCTGCCCGGTGACTAAAGGTGGTTGGGCCGTCCGCCTCTGGATCTCTGTTTGGCCAAGTTCAGATCATATTCTATTCTTCATTGTTCATCATAAATCAGTTCTTCTGGTCTTTTAATCACTCTTATTGCTGTGTTCTAGACTGGCTCCAGGGCAGTAAATCAATTAGGAAATGTTTATAAAGTGGCTTTAAAAAATAAAAAGTGTGGTTAAGTACAGCATATCACAGAAACGTGGCAGTGCACCGAACAGGGAATCTGGTGTTCTAGATATGGCCGTTGTGTGCACAGGGGAATTCTTCTAATAAATTTCACAGTCATCGTACTACAGTGGATTGATTCATTTCCCCTTTGATATTTCTCTTATTTCCTAGGAGCAAAACCAAATCATATTTCTTTGAGATATTTTCTTGGGTTGAAAGATAAGGACAGCCCTATTTTTACAGCAGGAGAGATTGTATTTGGATAGGACCTTCCTGATAGCTAAGCAAACAAAGAGATAATCAACAAAAGAAGACTGGAGATTCCACCAATGGAGATCTTCAGGAAAATAAACAAACAAGCAAAAAGAGAGAGTGCTTGAATTAAATCCAAGGTAGCAAGTAGGCCTCGAGTTAGGTTGAATTTGGATCAATGTGGACCAATGGGATCAATATCCCATTGGTAGCAGACGCCTACAAAAATGGTTTTAATCAAGGATGTGGAGGCCATGTCCAGGCTCAGCAGGGAAGTACCCCTATCAGTTAGAAACATCTTCCCCAAATGTAGAGGAGGCAGATAGAGGCATGCATGATATCTATCTGCTTTTAGATGTTAGGCATCCTGAAGGCAAGATTTACAGGGGTTGGCCTCACGCAAGACACCCATTCTCCTGCAGTAGGAGACGACACACTCCATATAGGATATGTGGCTACCAGCTAACATAAACTTCATGAGTGTTCAGAGATCTATGCTAAGCTCTTGGAGGTAGTGGGCAAATGCATTCCACTTGTGACATAGTGAAGTTTACAAACATTCACATCTATGTTTCCTTATGTTACACTCACTTCATTTACAACAAGTATATTTTGTGCCTCCTAGGATTCGGATAGTACCGATGAGCTGTATATAACTGTGAATCAAAAATAAAATACAGGTGCTGGCTTTCTGGAATTAACATTTCCATGAAGGCTAAGAGGGAAGAAGACATGGGTATGGAACACAATTTGGAGATGAGAAAACTGGTGATAGGTATTATGGAGGGCATGTATCATGGAGCACTGGGTGTGGTACGTAAACAATGAATTCTGGAACACTGAAAAGAAATAAAATTAAAAAAATAAAAGAAAAAAGAAAAAGAAAAGAAAACCGATGTTCAAATAACATGCATAACTTGTCCATTTAAAAAAAAAGTGACATGCAGAAGAACAGAACTCTAGCCAAAAGTTCCCAGTGTCATTTCTCTCTGTCTAGCCCTGGGCTTCTACTCCATTGTTTTGTATAACCCCAATCCCAGAGCTGACAGCCTCCTGCTTCCTCTTCTCAGAGGACCCTGAGGATTGCTTATCTCCTGGGCAGTGCAGACCTTCTGGGACACCCTTCAACACCATGAAGGGTTCTCCAGTGGTGCCCTCAATGCCACAGACCCCTGATGGCTTCTTCAGAGAATGGGAGCCCAGGTCTGGAAGGGACCAGGGGGCTTCACAAGCAATGTGAGTCAAGCCTGTCTTCAGACAGCAGTTAAGATCCGAGGTGGAGAAGAGAGGGAAAGGCATTACAAATGGGTGGAGTGTAAGAGTAAGAGGTAGAAATGGCATGAGCTGCATGTGAAGGTAGAAAATCACAAAACATGTAAATGCCTTCAGGGGACAATGAGTAGACAGGTTTAATTACCAAAGGAAAAAAATACATACATTTAGTGCCTGTCTCCCATAAGCAGTAAAAAATTTGATTTAATCCTCACAGCAATGTCATGAGTTAGGAAGGCAGACATCTTCCCTCATCACAGATTGGGAAACTAATCTTCATTGCTGGTAAGCCACATGCCCAAGGTCATAGATGATTAAGTGGCAGAGCCAGGATTCATCCCCAGGTCTTGCCCTCTCCCTAACCAGCGTCCGTCTGGTGAGTTCATGGCCAAGCATACATGGTCCTCGGTCACAGGGTGAGAGGGTGAGACTGGGGGAAAGAGTGAAAGCCAACAACAAACTGGGCAGGAGAGAAGACAGGCGGACCAGTTGTGCCAATCTGACAATGTTGTTGTTACCCACACTGGCCTTACATGTGATATGTCCAGGGGAAGATGGGAGTCAGCCCTCCATCAGCAACCCAAGCCTTCCGTCTGCCACGAAAAGGAATCCTTGACTGTTTCTGCTTTGAGGAACGTTAAAAGCCTAGAGATGAGCTCCTCATAGGCTCTCCCCACCTGCCCTCTTTCCGAAGATACAGGTGGTTGTCTTCTCAGAACTGACCCATCGGCTTCATCTTTCCTGCAGAAGCTTGGCTTCACTCCTTCTCATCCACCCTCCTCCACAAGGCCACAGACGCCCAGTCTCAGCAGCGGACTCCAGCTTACTCTAATCTAAGCCAGTCATGGAGTTCCCATTCTCTTACCCAACTGGACTTAGATATGAGTATGTGTTGCATTTGGGCGCATGGGATATGAGGATGAGTCAGCCTGGAAGCTTCTGGGAGATGGTTCTTCACTTTTAATAGGGTACAAAGAGGAAATGGCCTCTGCTTCTTCTGAATATATACTTTTCTTATCGATGCATGATGCCTAGAATTGTGGCAGCCATGTTGCAAACACAATGGGACCAGGTTAAGGACAGACCAAGGTCACAGACTAGTAAGTGGCAGTGCCAGGATTCGTATCAATTTAACAGCATTGCTTCTTACCAGCTCTTGTCTGACATGTCATGTATTCAAAGAAAGATGGTTCCCTGTGCTGATTCACTATGCATGACAGTGTTTCTTTTGGGGCCGGGGGGGTGGATTTGACAAATAAGAGGTTCTAAAAAGGTAGTGTGGCCTATAGGGGGAAAGGGACAGAAAAAAAAATTATGAGAACGATCACTTTAGCTATTAAATGGGTACCACATAGCATCCTTTGAGAGGAAGGAAAAAATAATGGAACTTTTAAAAAGGTTTTTTGGTTGTTGAACTATGCTTCTTGAATAGGAACCACTCAGAAGCTAGACCACAGTGATCATGGCTTCAATAGCATGAAAACAGGACTGAAGGAAATGAGTCACCGCACAGGAGGCAGCTGTCAAATGCACACTTGTTGGTTTTGTGCACTCTTTACTATGGAACGGGGGTCGGCAAAGTACAGCCCTATGGCCACATCAAGCCTGCTCCCTGTTTTTATAAATAAAGTTTTGTTGGAACACAGCCAAATCCACTTGTTTACATATTGTCAGGGTTGCTTTTGCGCTGAAATGTCAGCGTTGAGTAATCCCAGCAGAGACTCCACAGCTCGTAAAGCTGACCCTCCTTTTTCTATCTGGCTGTTTGCTGAAGGTTTTCCACCCCGATTTAGAAGGAAGAGGACTGACTGACAGGCTGAGGATACAAATGATATATATCACCCACAACTAAGGTTTTCTGGCAGACTCCCTTGCTCAAAAGTGCAGGATACGTAGCCTTTGTTTTTCTCATCTGCCTGATCTCTGTTGATTTCCACAGAACTGAGAGGATCTGAGTCCTAATCCTGGATCTGCCACTCACTCCCTATGTGACATGGAATAATTCACTTCATCTGGAAGGAAATAAAAATCAAAAGTTAAAGAGGCTGATGGCCCCTGCTCATGGAGGCTCACAGGCTACATATACTCTAAGGGTGAAATTATCGTCATTGTATATATATATCATGTGCAAATATATATATACACATATGACCAATCAAATATAAAAACAACTCACCTAAACCCATATGAATTCTGATCCGTAATCTATAGCAACCAGCCCGAGAAACCAATCCATGACCCTCAATAACCAGCTCAGGAATTCAATATGCTACCTATAAGTTAGACTTGAGGGAAATGAGACCACTATCCCTAGCAACTAGTCCAGAAAGCCAAACAAATCCTGTAACCATCAGCCCAAAATAGCCAGGGCTTGATTAATAACTGACAACTTTCCTAATTTTCATCCTCACTTCCAACAAAAGACCAACCAGAGAAAGCCAAATATGTGCCCCACCCAATCTCACAGGTTATCCATCTTTGAAGGATCCTACCTGCAGCTTCCCTGTGCCCCCACGTCTCCAATCAGGACATACCCAAAGCCTTCTTTGTTTCCCAATAAAATGCTTTCCCACTCCCGTGCCTGTCTTTGAGTCTCTGTAGAAACACAAGCGATGGTGGAGGATTCTTTTGCAGTATCAGGTTTAGCAAAAATAGTCTTTGCGCTCCTCATTTGGTTGATTTCTGTTTATTTCCATAGATCTTGGAATCAAAGAATCTTAGTTCTAATCCCGGATCTGCCACTCATTTCATATGTGACATTGGTCTCACCACTTAAAAAAAAAAAAAACCATTAAAGAGGCGGTGTCCCTACCCACAGTTAGTTTATAGGCTACAAACGCTTTAAGAGTGAGATTATTTCCATACTGAAACTAGGTGCAAAGGACAGAGGTAGCCCTGAAGAAGGAGTGACAGGTTGTATCTGGGTCATATATCTAGTAATTGCCTGGTATTGATTAATTGATAATCATTGGTATCTTTGGCTACTATCAGTAGAGTCATTGAGAAAATATCTTTCCCCCTAAATTCACAAATTTCTTCCTTTCCAAGCAAACCTGAAAGTCCCTCATTTCAAAATATGGTGCAGTCATTTGATTGAAAATCCAATTTCACAAATGGCTCATCTGTTAAAGTAATATTTTAATGGATCTTGATTCAAACCTTACTCAAACCTTCTTTTCTAAGCTTTCCATTAGTGGAGTCAGTTGAGTTTATCCAAAGCACTGTCGGTTTGCTTCATGGGTGCCTAGAAATTTCCACAAATAATACACTTCTGAATACTTTAGATGTTTTTAATCTTTTGCAAAATACTTACTTGGTTTATGGTGTGCAAAACAAAAGACCAATTGTACAGAACTTTCACTAAGATATCACCAAGTGCCTTAGGTAATAGTATCATGATTTTATTGCCCATGAGCATTCTATAAATGTCCTTAGATTAAGTCCCAAAATAAACTTATAAAGCCACAGTTTCTATTAGTTAAAAAAGCAATATATGAATATTTATTTGGATTTTTTAGCTTTAGCCCAAATGTTATATGACATATAAGCAAAGTCCATCTTGTAAATTCTGTAATATACCAGATTCTCCTACTATATGCAAATTGAAAAGTACACGGGACAGTGTGGGGAGTCCTGGCATCCAGTCTGTAATCTACCCCTGACTAAGCTCCAGCCAGTAACATCACAGCTTTGGATCCCTATTTCCTCTCTTATAGGCTATCACTGAGGTTCATTTCAAGACTAAAAAGCTATCATCAGTGAGTTCCATGAATTTTAAGAAATAGTAGTAGAAAATGACATTTTCCAGATGCTCAACAGGATGATGTCCATCTGGAGGAGGCTTAATTTCATGAAATTTTAACAATGTTCACCTCAAGGAGCACTGGGGTCAAAGTGGAATCTAGGATGACTTATGTCCAGGTGGTGTTCCCGGACAGAACAATATTTAGTTAGCATCATCAGCATGGTGATTGAAAAGGTCAATTAGGGAAGGCCTTGACTCAGCCACTCATGGAGCAAGAGCTGAGCTAAATGCTGGGGATTTGGGAGTAAGACAGTGCCCATCCAGATGCCACAGCAGGTGAGGAGAGAAGTGGTTTGCAAATGAATAGAGACAATTCACTTGGCTCTGATTTCACTGTATAACCCATTTGGTAAAGAAAGGGATGATTCTTGTGATCTTCCCAGTAGTCTGGTAGTTATCAGCAATAGGTCTGGAACCTAGGCTTCCAGGGTTCAAACCCCATTTTGCTACTGACCAGCTGTCCTCTGCCTCAGGCTTTTCCTCATCTAAAAGGCATGCACAATCTGAACCTAATGATGTACTATGTTACGTCGGCTAATTGAATTTTCTTTAAAAGGCATGCATAATAGTCATATCTACCTTGTGGAATTTTCTGAGGATTAATTAGTAAATATATATAAAGCACTTTGTATGATACCTAGCAAACTGTAAGCACTCTGCAAACAATGGTAACTTCTGGTTCCTGTTTATTGAACATTGTTGAAATAGTGTACATGCATGATGATGTTTAATCCTAAAGTAGGTTCTGCTCTTCTCATTTTGTAAAGAAAATGAGGCTAAAACAATTTAGGTGGGACCATGATTCAAGCTGGTCAGTCTGACTCTAGCATTAGCACTAAATGTATACTCTATAATTTGGGGGAGGGGTGGAGAGGATGTCCACCCTCTGCCTTAACCTGCTTTAACCTCCATGCAGGTTGCTATTTCATGTCAGAATCCACAGTACCACACATCTTAAGGCATAGTTATTAGAGAACTGTAGCTTCAAAAATGCAAGTGATGCAAATATTTTTTATTTCCCCCAAAAGAGCCAACAAAACACTGTGAGGTTCATCTGATAATGTACAACAATCTAAATTAATAATGATGTAACAAAACAAGCTGCCATTTATATTTAACAAGTATGAATAGCGCATGTGAAAACCACAACCAACAGACTGCCCCAATGATACATAATAACTAATTGTCCTTCCAGAATATAGTGGGAATGTCAGCCTGCATGCAGCCATCCATGGGAGCTTTTTTTTGTTTGTTTTAAGACTTTATGTATTCATTTGAGAGAGAGAGAGATAGCGCAAGTGGAGGAAGAGGACCAGTGCAGAGGGAGATAGACAAGCAGACTCCCCACTGAGCAAGGAGCCCTACTTGACGCTTGATCCCAGGACCCTGAGATTATGACCTGAGCCAAAAGCAGACACTTAACCAACTGAGCCACCCAGGTGTCCCCATTCATGGGAGCTTTTAGAGGCTGCCTGACTTCTCACTGAACACCAATTTCAGCCTTCCACAAACTCCAGTAGTACTTAATTTCAGTTTCTAAATACTAA
Source organism: Mellivora capensis (assembly GCA_004024625.1). Lineage (NCBI taxonomy): Eukaryota > Metazoa > Chordata > Mammalia > Carnivora > Mustelidae > Mellivora > Mellivora capensis. The sequence goes on along the minus strand of PISX010011561.1, from coordinate 29,593 downwards.
AGTTTAATATCCCTTAATGAATCATGTAAAGTGTAGACGTGCATGGCATTTGGAAAAGAAATGAAAGAAGAGGGGAGAAGAAGGAATGAATGAAGGAGGGAGGAAGGGTAAGAAAACCTCTGGAATTTTGCATCATCTACCAATAAGAACTGAAGAAAAGGATATCCTAATTTGTAAAAACTTTTCTTCCCAAAGTCTAGTGCACATCTGGACTGTGTATACATTTTCTTTTCACTGGAGCTCAGAAACTCTATGAGGTCATGGTCAACCCAAAAGGAGAAATCCCATATGGCTTCATCTTACAGCTCTGTCACTTCCACTTCACCAACCAATTAACAACTCATAATTAGGTCCAGAGTTGAAATTCCTTAGTCACTGCCCCCTATGAGGGGAAGTTGTCAGTAAAACAAAACAAAAATATGCCACACTTTTCCACTTGCAAACAGATAAATTTCGCGGCAGTTAGCTGGAGAGGTGATGTGCGCCCCCATGACTACAGTATCCAAATTCTGAGCACTTTGTGACCTGGGCAAGAGAGACATGTGGCCACTTCCTTCAGAGACCCACAGGGCTTTTATTACACATTTAAGGATGGCACTTCTGTGCATCTTTTTTGTACCTGCATCCTCTTTCCTGCTGGCTTGTTTCCCTTCTCGTGCCCTGATTTCCCCGAATATCTCTGTGGGTTTTATTAATTCAAATTACCCTCCTCACATTATAGGTATATGGCTTCATTTTAGCATGCACCAATACCGAATTCCAGCCTAAGTCTTGGTGACTCTAAATATCACATCTACCACCTTTTGTCATTAGTTTCTTTTTTTCTCATAATCTGCCCATTTGTATAGAGGTTTGGAGACAAAATTCACCTTTAAAACTGTTCTTTCCTCTAAGTCCCCAGACACAGTCTGCATCTCCATTCTTCTCTTGAAGTCATACTTATTATCATCCAGAGCAATTATTTTCATGACTATTTCTGCCTTCCTATCTGTATGAGTTTCCTAGAGCTGCCTTATCAAAGTCCCACAAGCCTGGCAGCTTAAAATGACAGAAATGTATCGTCTTATAGTTCTGGAGGGTAAAAGTCTACTGTGTTGGTTCTTTCCACAGCCTCTGAGGGACAATCCTCCCTGTGCCCTCTCCTGGCTTCTGGTAGTTGCCAGCAAACCCTGGTGTTCCTTGGCATGTAGAAGCATCACTTCAACCTCTGTCTTCACATAGCCTTCTTCTAAAGACACCAATCACTGGAATTAGGGAAACCCTAACTCAGTCTGATTAATTACATCTCCAAAGAGCCTCTTGCCAAATAAAGCTATTCACAGGGACCAGTGTTAAGACTTCAACATACCTTTTTGAGGAGACATGATTCGACTGAGAACACCATTCCTGTTCACTTTAGATCCTTGTGCTGCGGTCAACTGGACTTTAGGACAGATAACCTGTTCTTTATCCCCAGGGATGGAACCAGCTCAAGGGGCCATCTCCATCTCCTCCCAAGCTCAGAGTGCCAATTCCATGATGCAACCCCATGGACACAGCCAGCCATGCTCCTCACAAAACTGCCACTCCCTTCCAAGATAGAAATATCTATTAGAAAAAAATAATGAAACCCTGCTTGTGTTTCCACCATCGTGAAAACCCTCCCTGCTGGTGCTGTTTTTCCACACCTACTTAGGGGGAGCTGATAATAAGGCACAGTAGGCCCTTGGCCACAACCCAAACATACCCATCATGAAGACAACCGGGTTCCATTTTGGTCAGATTGGGTGGTAAAGAATGAAGTCTCTTTATCAAACAGACCTGGATATAGATAAATCCTTGCTTTGCCCTTTACCACCTACGTGACCAGAAACAAGATACCTCGCCTATTTTGCCTCAGATTTTATATCTGAAAATGAAGTTATTAATAGTACTAGTCATGGAATTATTATAAACATTACAAATGAGTATGTAAAGTGTTTGGCTTGATGTCTGTGATGGGCTAAACTGCATCCTTCCAAAATTCGTATATTGAAGCCTTAAGGCCCAGTACCCCAGAATGTGACTGTATCTGGAGACAGGGCCTTTAAAGGGATGACTTTAAAGTAAAAATGAGGCTGTTAGGATGGACTCTGATCCAATCAGACTGGTGTTATAGAAAGGAATTCAGAGGCACAGAGAGACACCAAAGATGCCTGAACTCAGAGAAAAGCCCTGTGAGGCCACAGCACAAGGTGTGCATCTATAAACCAGAACTAAGCCTGCCCACAACTCGGTCTTGGACCTCCAGCCCCCCAGACCTGTAAGATAATATATTTCTGTTGTTTAAGCCACCCAGTCTGTGGTATTCTTTTTTTTTTTTTCCCCCTTCCAGCTTCCTTGAGGTAAACTTGACAAATAAAATCGAATGTATTTCAAGTGTACTGTGATGTTTTGATGTAAGTGTGAGAAACAATTACCACAATCGAGCTAATTAGCGTAGCCATCACCTCACATTGTTACCATCTTCCCTGTGTGATGGGAACACTTAAGATCTCCTCTCAGCAAATTTCATGTGTTCAAGACAGTATTGTTAACTACAGTCACCATACTGCATTCTAGATCTCCAGAACTTATGCATCTTGCAAAACTGCAACTTTATACCCTTTGATCAACATCTCCCATTTCCCTTTCCTCCCCAAACCTGGAAACCACCATTCTACTCTCTGCTCTTATTGAGTCCAGCATTTTTTAATTCCACATTTCAGTGAGGTCATGGACTCTTTGGATCTCTGTGTCTGCTTATTTCACTTAGCATAACATCCTCCGGGTTCATCTACATTGACACAAATCACAAGATTTCCTTCTGTTTTTCAGTGAATAATATTCCATTGTAGCTATACACCGCATTTTCCTTATCCACTCACCCATCAACAAACACTTAGGTTGTTCTTGTATCTTGGCTATTGCAAACAATACTGCAATGAATATGGGGATGCAGACATTGAGATGCTGATTTCATTTCTTTTACATAGATACACCTAGAAGTGAGACCACTTCTTAATTTTAAGAGAATTTACTTTTTTTTTTTTTAATTTCTTTTCAGCGTAACAGAATTCATAGTTTTTGCACCACACCCAGTGCTCCATGCAATGTGCCCTCGTGGGAGGTTGAGGGAGCCAGGTGGTGGGTATTATGGAGGGCACTTCTTAATTTTTTGATGAACCGTCCTACTGTTTTTCGTGGTGCTCTACTAATTTACACTTCACCAACAGGGTTCCAGTTTCTCCAAATGCGCGCCAGCATCTATTATCTTCTGTCTTTTTGATAATGACCGTTGTAACAGGTAAGGTGCTATGTCACCGTAGTTTTGAATTGCCCTTCCGTGATGACTAGTGATGCTGCACACCTTTTTATATACATGCTGGCCATTTGTAAGTCTTGTCTGGGAAAATGTCTATCGGATCCCTTGTCCATTTTGTAAATCAAGTGTATTGTTTTTCTTAAGCTGCTAGGTTGTTTGAGTTTCTTATATATTTTCGATATTAACCTCATGTAGGATACATGGCTTCCTGGGCTTGCCTTCCTCCTCCTTTGATCAAAATCCAAATGGCTTTCAAACTTTGGCTAAAATGCTGCCTCCTTGATAAAAGCTTCCACTGGGAATCATCTGCCCTTTCTCTGCCACATCCCAGAGGCCGGGAAACGGAGTCCAGATCCACCTCCGCTTGCCTTCTCTGTGTTGCTGCGCACAAGTCCCCACAGATAAATTCTGTTTGAAATGAGGAAAAGTAAACATAAAGCTGCAGCCTGGAGTAGAGATGAGGAGTGCCAGGACATTGTCTACTTAGGAAACAGCTTTATGTTTGCAACTTTGGTAAAATTCAAAACAGGAAACCCTCCCAACTTGAATTCCAAATCCAATGGCATTCACAGGGAAGGAATTCTACCAGCCGCTCCAAGAAATATGAATCTGCCAGACACAATGGGGGGGCTAGCTATCTTGTCCAACACCCCAGATTCTCAGCATCTCCTGAGTAAAGAGAAAATGAGTTCTCAGGGGAACAGAGGTGGCTACTGTCCCAATGGTGTCTGCAAGGCTGAAGGGGTACGGGGCTTTCAAACATAATTTAAATGAACCTGAAGAAAATCTAAGTGTTGCCAGTGACAAGTTGCAAAAGGTAAAACCTCATTGTGCACTGCCCACAACACACACCAAGGCAGGCTGGCTGGCAATGGGCATCCGAGATAAGACCTGGACCTCACCGCCACATGGCTGTTTAATGATAGAGTAACTTTGGACAACCCACTTAACCTTTCTGGGCCTCAGGTTTCACCTATCCAAAAAGAGAGCCATAGAAGTTAATGTTAAGTTCTTACTATACCCTAGACACTCTGCCAATTGCTGCCCATGCCGTATGTAACCGGACTGAATGAGTTCACGTGTTTAAAGCTCCCCGTTCAGAATGCAACACAGGATAAACATTGAAACCAATAAATGATGGTTCTTGTTACTGTGAAGAAAGATGTTATCCCTACAGCCCGGTCAGATGGACTGAAAGATTTTTCGTTTCTCGCAGTTCAAGCACTGGCTTTGTCCCCCCCACCCCACACCCCACCCCTCAAACCTCCACCCTCTGCTGGATGGGGGCTTGGCTGCACTTCTAAAGATTCTCAGCCTTCCTGTCTCTGATCTTCCAAATGTGCATAACAGTCCCTGCTTCACAAGGTCGTTGGGACCAGACACCCAGGTGGGAATGTGGAGCTGAAAGGCCTTGAAACGTAATGTATTGTGTGCATGAATAAGAGTATTCTGATTACTGCCCCCGCCACTGTGTTATCTTCTGCTCCCATTCCCACAGTAAATGACCATGACTGAATGCTTAAGGGAAAAGAAGATGTATATCAAGCCTCCCCATGGGCAAGTACAGAGGACAAGCTGTAACTTCATGCTATGCCATCCCAGAGGTCTAAGCCTTATACCCTTCAAATTTAGAGGCCACTAATAAGCCACATCCTGGTAAGGTCAACAGAGCAATAAATGGGCCAATGCATTTGACCATTCTCTCTGTCCTCCCCACACCTGTCACAGCACTCTGGCTGCAAGGAGAGCTGGTCTACTTAGAAGGTAGTTGTGATGACAATGAATGGCATTGGTGGGGTGGAAGAGGGATGATTAGAAAGGAAACCATGGATTTTGGAGAGACACAAGAAATGTTTACTTCTAGCCTCTGCTTAAGTGTGCTTCCCCTGAAATGTTTCCTGACCACGCTGTCTGAAATATCCCATCTTTCCTCATGACTTCTAACTCTGTACCTTAGTTTCCCTTTATAAAATGAAGATAACAATTATCTTCAGAAAAAATTTATCAGAAAGGCTGGACGCCATGCCACCCAAGTTCACTCTCACATCCTTTCTTTTAGGATGATGATATGGATTAAACACATTATACAGGTAAATGTTTACAACAGGTATGGTGTGTGGGTTTCACAAATGTTAGCTTTCATCAATAGTCTTAGTATTACAATTTCCACCTAATCGCTATTTTACTCTAGCAGGTATGATATTCTGAAAGCATTATCTTGGCTTCTGACTTCTTTTATGTGGTTGTTACCTGACTTCCCCACTAGGTCTCAACCTTTATAAGAAGGAGACGAGACTCTCTCTGCACTAAATGCTTAATAAATATCAGTAGGTTGGATAAATGAATGATTTAATGAGTCAATGAATGAATAGGCAACCCCCACACTCACAGGACTCATCTCTCAAATCCCAACAACATATTTGTAGAACACAGTTTCTTTCTTTTTTTTTTTTTTTTAAGATTTTATTTACTTATTTGACACAGAGAGAGGGCTTGAGAGAGAGGGAGAGAGAGCACAGTAGGGGGCGGGGCAGAGGGAGAAGCAGGCTTCCCACTGGTTAAGGAGCCCCTGCAGGGCCCAACCCAGGACCCTGGGATCAAGACCTTAGTGGAAGGCAGATGCCCAACTGATTGAACCACCCAGGTGCCCCTAGAACATAGTTTCTCATATAAAGTTTAGACATGAAGATATAGGGACACTAAAAGATGGACTATCCACATAGGAATGTGGGTGAGCAGTAGGCTGGCTCTATGCCAGGCACCATGCGAAGCCCTATTGATTGATTATGGATTGATTTAACCATCCTCGTGGTTGTCTGTTCCACAAATATATGTTAAGTTCCTGTCCTGGACCACGCACTGGGCTCCCCAGCTCCATCCACAAGGGAGGCTGTCTTTAATCCTGGGCTGCACCATACTGCTGGACTCGCAGTTATACACAGATGAAAGCAAGACTGGGGGCAGACCTCACAGTGAACTGGGGAGGCCGGAGGCCACAGACCCCACAGCACTCCTCCTGAAACATCTGAAGCACAGTTGAGTCTCTTCTTCCTGTGACACCTGATTTCCTCATAGATGACTGTCACAGCCAGAGCTACATTGTCCCAAGGACAAGGCCATCTGGGTCCAGTTTTGTGAGCCTGCAAGTGCAGCTTTGTTTGTTCCGGTGGGGGAAGGGGGAGGATGTTGATAAGCATCACCATGATCCATGACTTACCATTCATTTCCTAATCAGTCATCACATTTTGTTCAAGCTTAATGCTGACCTATCGTATTTAACGCCACATTCCACAGCAAAAAGCTACTGCTGAGATTACTGAGGAAAACCCGCCAGCTCTTGGCCTTGCTGCTGCAGCAAGCAAAAGAAACTTGGATTTTCAAGATATTTTCCCTCTCATTATCTAGGGGTTTTCACTTTGTTCAAAGACTGTCCACCTCCTCTTCCCTCTTTCCCTCTCTGGTGCCAAGTCAACCCAAATCACTTAACACAGCAGAGTCATGTTTGGCAACTACCTCGACTTTCTCTCCGAGCTCCAGCCCCTCCCAGCAGTTGCAAACACATGCATGCACATACACGCACACACGTTATTAGCCACCACAACTCTGAGACTTTCAGCCAATCACCTCCCTCTCAGCCTACATCTCATCAACTCTAAAATGGGGAGATTGGACTAGGTCATCCTTTTCTGTTCTGCAATGACATCATTCCAGTTTCGCGTGATTCTCAAATGATGGCGTTAGAGTCCTAAATTATCTGAAATGGAAGACAGGTGTCGAAATAATCCAAGATGCCATCCTCCATCTTCCAACCGTTTTTCCACATCTCCATACCAACTATCCTATTATTTACTCAATTATTTTCCTTTAAGTTGACTTTTTTGCTTAAAGGCCTATATTTAAAAGGGACAATGTATCATTACCATAATCAGAAAATCATAATCTTTTGTCATAAACAGAATCATAACTAAAGGAAAATAAAGCAAACAGAGAAAATTCTATCTGGGTACTATCACCCACCTGAAGACGCTAGCTGGCTGCTTGCACCTCTGTGTTGAAACGGCAGCATAGCTAGTGTTGAAAGGTGGCTAGAGCCATGCTTCCACAAAAGGTGATTTCTCCTGGCCTTACTCAGCATTGACAAGGGCCACAGTTCTCTTCCCAAGGCGTGCTGGTATTATTTATCAGAAAGGCTGGACGCCATGCCACCCAAGTTCACTCTCACATCCTTCTCTTTGTGTAAAACATCTTCACTGTTGTTCTTTGTTCACTATGATACAGTGTTGGAAAGTGTCCCTGTCTGCATTTGTGACCATCTCCTTCACCTCCAGGTACTGCCAGGCAGCCGGGACAGGGAAGTAGGAATACTCAAACATACCCTTACACACAAGCACAAAATGCCCCCCAACAGCTAAAAAACAAAAACAAAAACAAACAAACAACAACAACAACAACAAAAAAAAAAACAGCATACTGCCTTCCCTGGCTCTTCCCCAAGTCCACAGCTCTGGGACTCTCTGACCTTGGGCAGTTCAATGTTGCTGCCTTTTTGAAAGGAATCACTGCCAGTGTACAACCAAGAACAGCTTCCCCTGAACATCTGAGGAGCCTCTGGGCAGTTTGTCCTTTTCCCTTTCCTCTCTTCAGAGACACCAAGAGGAGGAGGAAAAGCGGGACAGAGACTAGAGGGGTAGAGGCAGGAAAGAGCACAGGGGAGGCGCTGCCTTAGTTTATTTAGCATGGTGTAGGGAAAAAATACTTCAGTGTCTCCTCCTTGGATGCACTCTGGCACCTACTTCCAATTCTATCATTTTGCAGCAACATAAACTTGGGTGAGTTGCTCATCCTCTCAGAGCTATCATCTCATCCTTTGCAAAATGGCTCCTGTTGTAAAGATGTCCGGAGTCCCATCAGGTACAAGGCCAGCCAGGCAAGAGAAGAACACTTCCCAGAGATACCTTCTCTACCTCTTTTAGCTTTTCTTAACTTTGGCATCATTCATGGAGGTCCAAAATCTGCCCTCTTCATATTTGTTTATTTGTTTGTTTTGCCTCCCAAATCCTGGGTCTCATCTGCAAAGTAAAACAAAGGGAGAGAAAGAGAAAGACAGAGAGAGAGCACGTGCTGTGAATTTTCATAATTTAAGGGTTTCTCCTACGGTCTGATTATGGAAAGTGATGTATAGGGGCCCAGTGGAATGACAAGGGAGCAAAGAATGGGGAAGAAAAGACTTTACACCAGCAAGCCCAATAATCAGCCCCTTTTGAATAATTATTAGCAGCCTACTGGAAGCTCCAAGTCCCCAAAAGGTTTTCGGGATGAAAGAGTAACACCATGAATCTAGAAAATGTGATGCATTTTGTGCATAGATTTGAATTAGAATTCTTGGTTGGTTTTGCATCTGAAGTTGGGGAGGTAGGCGAAGGCACAAAGAAAAACAGAGAAACACTTCCCCCTGCTGGTGAGAAGGTAAATAGCAGCATAGATGTAAAAAATTTCCATGAGAGTGGATGTAAAAAATTTCCACTCATGCCCTAAATGTTTGCAAAGGATTCACTACGTGCATTTGAATTTAAATTTTATGGAATCCATTTTCCCATCTGAAGCTGCCTTCAAAGGTTATAGAAGTGATCAAAGAACAGGGGCCTGTTTTCCAATGATTATGTTCTTCACTGGACATTATTTCTTTTCTTGAACAGGAAATACATTAATATGATTTTAAAATCAAAACAATATAAAAATGATATATTGAAAAATGTCACCCCTGTTTCTGCCTTCTTTGCCCATACTTCAGATGCTTTTATTAGATTTTTTATGTAAATATAAACAAATGTGGCTATATAATCTTTTTCCCTTCTTTCTCATATAATATGTAGTTACTCAACACTGTTCTGTATATTGTTTTTGTCATTGACCACCCTGTCTCAGAGATGTTTCCATTTCAGGACACTATAAGCTTCCTCATTCTTTCTTCACTGAGCATTTTAAATACAGAAGAAAAAAAAATACACTGACAGATGGGAAACCATATACATTGGTTGACTTAATTGCAAAATGTGAATGATTTAAAATTTTTAGCATAGAAATGACCTTCAGCCCACATGACCCACAGACAAGCACTGCCCATGACCCTTTGTAACAAACTTGTCTCCTGCTTAGATTTTTGTTCAGGTCCTCCTGTGAATTAGCATCTCTGCCGCGGTACCCACCACGTTCCATGCCAGAACAGAGCTTTGTCACTGAACTTTACAAGCTGGCGCTCAGAACTAAAACAGCTTCATGCCACCGAGATTTCTATTAAAAACCCAGGGTGAAGGAAAAAGCCTTTCGCTTCAGCTGAAATGTTCTCATAAAGGGCAAAACGGAAAATACAAACACCGCTGCCTTTTTGCTGGTTGGTTACCACAGCCGTCAGCACCTCCCAAGCGTGGCCATGGGAGCCAGGTTTGGCTTATTTGAAACAGTTAGAAAATGGTGCTTCCAGTGCAGACAGCAAGTCAGTGAGATTGTCAAGGTCAATGAAAAACCCAATTATCTGTAACAAACACTGACCATACAATTAAATTATACCAGTCAGAAAAACGTTTGATCCTCTACAACTGGCTTTTCCAGAAAATTTACCCTCAAAGCAGTCTGCACCATTGGTCAGCATCCAGCTGACCAATTTCCTTTTGTCAGCCAACATCCTGCAACATGTCACTAGTCAATGCGTCAGTGCCCACTCACGTTTCCAGGGTCCACCCTAGCAGTCACCTACAGCTTCAGTGCGAGCACACAGATATCTTACCATCAAGGAATTGCTTCTCTCTACCCAAGGGCTTTTCTGGCTACAGAAGTACACTCTGGACAGTCCAGGCATGCAAGGCAGGACAGAAGTGCCAGGACATGAAGTTCCCCATAGAGCAATGCGGAATGAAAACTGGTAGATACATACCATAAATAGTCAGCCTCCTTGCCTCTTGCTGGAGTGATGCTGAAGGGTGTGGTACCCAGACTCTCGGGGGACACAAGTGCGAATGAGTCCCAAATGCTCACAGTAGTGAGCCACTCATTGACACGTTCTGTGTTGGCTTTTTCCCTTCTCCACTCTCTTGTATTCTTCCTGGGATCACCTGCTATGACGATCTGGGTCCAATCAGGAGACAGAAAATACCCAGTAACCCACACAAAGCAAGTTGAGTACAAAGAACCATTAACTGTGCTAGAGGAACCATAAGATACAAAGAGACTCTGTAAGGCACCCTGTGGCTTCGGATGAGTACCCATGGAAGAACCAGCCTTGGGAGGGATCCAGACATCTTTGGAGAAGGTGTGGCTCTGCCCACCAGGGAGCAGAGAAGTCTGCTGCTATGGCCAGGCTAGGGCTGGTCCAGAGGTGCTTGTGAGGCCACACTCCAAAGAGCAAGTGAGAAAGCAGACAACTAGAAACTGATCTTAGGGTGTAGAGTCGGGGAGTCCTTCAGAGACTCTGTCTGTGCTGCAGCCTCTGGTTTCCATGTTGAAGGGGCTACACGAAAGTTATGACCACCTTTGCAGAGACTGCAAAGTTGCCAAAGGCCCATGTTTTGGCCTGTGGCTGAGGGAGGCCCCATTGGTGCTCTCACACCCTTAGCTGAGCTTCGTCTGGTCCAGAAACGGCAGGAGACCTTCCTCTTTGGCAATATCCCTCCAGCGCCCTGTATTGAGAAGCTTGACATCGTGCTCAGTTTAAAGGAGAAATACTTAAAGGAATTCCTTTATCATGGGCATATATTGAAAGGTGCATCAGAACTGAGAAGCAATAAATTAATAACATAAACTCCTTCCAAATAAACTACTCGCACCCACATCCTTATCCTAGGGTCTGCTTTTAAAAGACCCAAATCAGACTTGATTTCAGTCTTGGCTCTGTGACCTCAAGGAAGGAACTTAGCAGCTTTGAGTCCTCACTTTCTCATTTGGAAGATGGAGGTAATAATAAATAATATCCACCGCCCAGGATGTTGAGAGAATGAAGAAAACAGATCACGTACAACTCATCTGGTACAAAACAAGTGCTCAAAAATGTCATCATCGGAATGAGCCCTGGGTGTTACATGCAACTGATGAACCATTAAATTCTACCTCTGAAACTAATGACACACTATATGTTAACTAAACTGAATTTAAATTAAAAATATTTTTTAAACATCATCTTCTGTCTTCCCCCTTTTTAACCCAAATTGTAACCCCAAGGTTTCTTCTTAGTATCAGGATACTCTGAGCTACTCAGCCTAAGACATTTTGTCCTTGACTGTGGCTCAGAACAGCTTTGGTGGGGAAGGGTTTAGAAGGACACTTGGCCCTGGGAAAGGATTGTTTGAAGCATTGGAAACAATAGATAAAGCTAAACATGTGCTTTTCTGCAGAGAAAAGTTCAAAGGAAGAATTTCCCCAGCAATGTGATGCACCAATTTCTGTTGGCACTTAAATAAATGAGCCTTAAAGGGGTATAATAACAGCTACCATGTACTGAGATCTTGCTATGTGCCAGGGATTTGTATTCATGATCTTGCTTAATCCTCCCAGCAAGTCATTAAGGTAAATGTTATTTTTCATCTCAACTTCACAAATGATGAAACAATAGCTCAGAAAGATTAATCAATTTTCCTAAAATCAGAGCTAGGATTTGAACCCAAGTCTACTTGATTCAATGACCCAGCTCCAAGCACAATTATGGACAGAATCTTCATTTAGTCCAAGGAGTCAGGAAACTGTGCCCATGCTTAACCGTATGATTCAAGGGGAAGCGCTCCCTTTCTCAAGATTTCCCCATCCATAGAATGAGGGTGTTGAATTAGAACTGTGGTCCTCATGGAGGTAGTACCAAGGATATTTTGGAAATATGGGGGAATAGTTGGCACTGCTGTAAGAGGGTACTCACTGGCATTTCATGGTTGAGGGCCTCGAAGAAAATCCTGATCAATGAAGAATATGTGTCATGCCACATATATCCCACGGAACATTCCAATAGTTGAAGAAGTTATGTGAACCTAGATCCCAACACCATTTCATAATAAAGAAAGAAAGCATTCTCGGGGCGCCTGGGTGGCTCAGTGGGTTAAGCCTCTGCCTTCGGCTCAGGTCATGATCTCAGGGTCCTGGGATCGAGTCCCACATCGGGCTCTCTGCTCAGCAGGGAGCCTGCTCCCCCTCCCCCTCTGCCTGCTTCTTTGCCTATTTGTGATCTCTGTCTGTCAAATAAATAAATAAAATCTTTAAAAGAAAAAAAGATTTATATTCAAAGTTGAAAACAGAACTACCCTATGACCCAGCAATTGCACTACAGGGTATTTACCCTAAAGATACAAACGTACTGATCCGAAGGGGCACGTGCACCCGAATGTTTATAGCAGCAATGTCTACAATAGCCAAACTATGGAAAGAGCCTAGATGTCCATCAACAGATGAATGGATAAAGAAGAAGTGGTATATATACACGATGGAATACTATGCAGCCATCAAAAGAAATGAAATCTTGCCATTCGCAATGACGTGGATGGAACTAGAGGGTATCGTGCTTAGTGAAATAAGTCAATCAGAGAAAGACAACTATCATATGATATCCCTGATATGAGGAAGTGGAGATGCAACATGGGGGACTAAGAAAAAGGGGGCAGAAAAAGAAGAAAAGAAACAAGATGGGATTGGGAGGGAGACAAACCATAAGTGACTCTTAATCTCACAAAACAAACTGAGGGTTGCTGGGGGGAGGGGGTCGGGAAAGGTGGGTGGGGTAATGGACATTGGGGAGGGTATGTGCTATGGTTAGTGCTGTGAAGTGTGTAAACCTGGCGATTCACAGACAT
>PISX010011561.1:0-16347 GCA_004024625.1 Mellivora capensis | reverse complement strand
TAAAAAAAATATAAAAAAATAAATAAAAAAAAAAAAAGACAGGGGGCCATTGAAAAAAAAAAAAAGAAAAGAAAAAAAGAAAGAAAGCGTTCTTACACAGTTTTAACAATGAATTTTCCAGAACCAATTGAGGGAAGATTATACCTTTTTTTATTAGAAATATTATCAAGAGTTGGTTATCACTTGGAAAATCATATCACCAACAACAGTGCAATTTAAGACAAAAGCTGCAAGACCTATGAGACCTTTCTCACCTCACTCTGCATTTGGTATGGACCACAGGTAGAGTTGCAAGTATCTGTGTGTCTCATTGTGTCTTCAGATGCAGTCATCCCCAGGCATTTGTATATTGAAATCCTCATTACCTTATTATAAATTACTTTAATTTTTCCTTTGTAGAATAGTTAGAACATCATATTGATTAAAAAGAAAGTAAACAGAGGGCCCTGTTTTGGCCTGTGGCTGAGGGAGGCCCCACTGGTGCTCTCACACCCTTAGCTGAGCTTCATCTGGTCCAGAAATGGCAGTAGACCTTCCTCTTTATTATTATTATTATTATTATTATTATTAATAATAATTTTATTATAATAAAAGACAGATCTCTGAAGGACTCCCCAACTCTACACCCTAAGATCAGTTTCTAGTTGTCTGCTTTCTCACTTGCTCTTTGGAGTATGGCCTCACAAGCACCTCTGGACCAGCCCTAGCCTGGCCATAGCAGCAGACTTCTCTGCTCCCTGGTGGGCAGAGCCACACCTTCTCCAAAGATGTCTGGATCCCTCCCAAGGCTGGTTCTTCCATGGGTACTCATCCGAAGCCACAGGGTGCCTTACAGAGTCTCTCTGTATCTTATGGTTCCTCTAGCATAGTTAATGGTTCTTTGTACTCAACTTGCTTTGTGTGGGTTACTGGGTATTTTCTGTCTCCTGATTGGACCCAGATTGTCATAGGAGGTGATCCCAGGTTTACTGTAGACAGGTTGTAACATCTGTGAACTTCATTTCCAGATATTTAAGGAGGCTTTATAAAATATTTGTTTTTAAAATAAAAGGGGGAGGGGCTGGTTGGCTCCATTAGTTGAACATCCAACTCTTGATTGGACTCAGGTCATGATCTCAGGGTCTTGAGAGAGAGCCCTACCTCGGGTTCCATGCTCAGTGGGGAGCCTGCTTAAGATTCTCTCTCTCCCCCCTCTCTTCCCGTTCCCCCCCTTGCTCACGTTCTCTCTCTCTCTAAAATAAAATAAATAAATCTTGAAACATTTGTTTTAAAAGGGGTGCTCTGGGCACAGGGAGAGAGATTCTAACCTCTGTTCACTGAAACATGACAGCCCTGATACAAAGCTGAAAAACAAAACTCATAATATGCAAATATTTTCATATACTCACAAACAGCTCATTAGCACTGAGCCTGAGCCAGGAGCTGCTGTGGGTGCTGAGGATGAGCATAGGTGGAGACCTAAGCCCCTGACTCTTTGGAGCTTCCTCTGGAAAAGGAAAAGGCTCATATCTACTGAAGTTAAATAGTCACCAAACCTGTGGTCTAGTAATTCCACTAGGAGGTATAGACTGGAAAGGATAAAAGTATATATTCACCCAAAGAGACTACAAGAATGTTGACAGCAGCTTTACTCACAATAAGCAAAAACAGCAAATAATCCAAATGTCCCCCAAGAAGAGATTAGATAAATTATGATGTATTCATAACAATTGATAAAAAACACAAAGTACTAATATGACCTGATAAATCTCATAGATACTATGTTGAACAAAGAAGGAAGACTCAAAAGCAAAATTACTATAAAATGACATTCTTGTGAAGTTAAAGAACAGTGAAAATTAATCACTGGGGCTAAGTGTTAGAACAGTGGTTATCTCTAGGTGAAGAGGTTACTGACTGAGAAAGCACATGAGGGAACCTTCTAGAAAGGTGACAAAGTTCTGTATCTTAATCTCACTGATAGTTATACAGGTGTATTCAAATGATCCAGGTATATTTTAAAAGTCCACAAGCTGAACACTTAAAATTAGTGCACTTTGACAAACCTTGAAGTTCTTAATTTTACCTCAGTTTTTTTAAAGGACTTTATTTGAACACCCCAGTTTAACAAATTAGTAACTGCAAATAATAGGCCTTCGGAATCAGAGTTCCGGGTTTAAGTCTCATTTCCACCACTTCCTACCTTGTGAGAACTTGAGAAATCTACTTAGCCTGTCTGAGATCAATTTCCTCATTTACAGAATAAGCATAATAACTCCATTGTCTCCAGTCTGCAGAGGGGATTCTACACATAACACGTGAAAAAGCACCTAATACTTACCAACTATTGTATTCAATAGCTCTTCATTCCTTCTCCAAGAATTTCACAGTCCCTTAACTTTGACTTCCCCAAAGCAGAGTTTGTGTCTGTGATGGCCAACATGGGATGGGCTCACCCCCCACTGTCCATTCCCACACCTCAGGATAGGTTAATCAGTGGTGCTCCTCTTCCTTGCTGACCCCTAAAGCCATCTCCACGAGGTGCTCCCTGAAGCTGCACATTCCATGAGGGCTGGCACGTGAAATAAAACCTATGTACCATCCTGACCCAGGTTATATTAATCTTTGCCTTGTCTGTAGCATCTTGTACAAAGACTTGTCGAGGTCGTGAAAAACAATAAAAGAACTGATACTTATTTAGCATCTAAAGCTCAAAAAACTCAGGCCAGGGTTATATATAGAGAGATGGTACCTCTTACATCTTCACAAAAATCTTGTGAGAGAAGCATAATTCTTGTTGAGTAGTCAAAGAAAATGATGTTCAGTCTTACTGAAGTCAGAAGCACCAATTCACAGATCACAGGTGGCTAAAGGCAGGTATAAATCCAGGTCAGTCTGTCCCAAAGCCCAAGGTCTGTCCACCATGGCATGCCACACTTCATCAACTATGGAAAACCAATGCATGCCTAACATTAGACAACAGACAATTATGGATGAATCATTCAGAATCGAGAACAAGGAAAACAGACATGCATGACGCCAGTAAGAGTGAGTTAAAAAGAACATAGGAAATTATTTCATGCCAAGAAGTAAATAAAAATAAGCGAGCCCTGATGGTTACAAAGGAGCAACACAGAATCACCAGTCTGCCACAGTAATAATTTATTGGCTGCTAATTCTGCAGATTTGCTTTTTCAAACATGAGCACATGAAATATTCTGCCAATGGAGCAGAAAGCACCTTGGCTAATCCCAGCTGAAGGTCAGCTTCACAATTTCTGCAGAGTCCTGCCTATTTTTCTTGCTTTCAGTTTGGTCTGCTTTCCTGCCATCTCATGTACCTCATCAGAGATCAGAGATGGGAAAACAGAGATGGCCTCTGACAAAACAGGGCTCTTTATTGGGGAAGACTGAGAAGATCCAGTGTGCACAGGCCCTGTGCCATTTTGAATCTGGAAATACACATTGTAATGACTTCTCTCCTGGAGAAGCAGAGGAAACAGGAGAAAAGACAGGGTGGGGTAAGAATGCCAGACTGTTAGAGCCACAAGGACCTGCAGATGCCATTTTGCCCATTTATCCAAATGCCAGTCATGACTACCATATTCCTATGCCATCTCTACTATTATTTTCTTATTCTCTTTCTTTAAATAAGTCCATTTAGTTGACTGTATTGACCCTCATCCTAGGAAACAGATCAGTGAAATTATATGCTTGATGAGCACATCAAGCTGTAGTTTTCCTTACAGACATTAAAATAAATATGGTACTTATGAAAGTTAAAAATGTTCATCCAAAATCATGATGAGATATCACCTCACACACGTCAGAATGATTAAATTGAAAATACCAGAAACAACAAGTGTTGGTGAGGATGTGGAGAAAAGGAACCCTTATGCACTGTTGGTGGGAATGTAAATTGGTACAGCCACTGTGGGAAAAGTATGAAGCCTTCCTCAAAAAATTAAAAATAGTAAGAGTATACTTATCATGATAAGCACTAAGTAACATATTGAATTATTGAATCATTATATTGTACAACTAAAACTCATATAACACTGTATGTTAAGTATACCTCAATACAAAAAGAAATGAAAAAATTAAATATAGAACTATAATATTATCCAGCAATTCCACTTCTGGGCATTTAGGAAAAAAAACCCTATTTCAACAAAATATTTGCCCCCTCACATTCATTACATTTATTACTTATAAGAGCCAAGACATGGAAACAACCCAAGTAAGTGTCCACTGATGGCTGAAGGAATAGAGAAAATGTGGTTTGTATGTAAAAAAGATTATTCATCATGAAAAAGAACAAAATCCTACCAATTGTGATAATACGGATGAATCTTGAAGACAGTATGCTAAGTGAAATAAGTCAGACAAAGAATGAATACTTACATGTGGTATCTAAAAACACTAAACCCCTAGATACAGAGATTATATTGGTGGTTATTAGAAGCAGAGTATGAAGGACGGGAGAAAATAGTTATAAATAAGTCCAGGGGATATAATGTACAGCATAGTGACTATAGTTGATACCATACTATAGATTTGAAAACTGCTGAGAAAATAGATCTTAAAAAGCTCTCAACACAAGAAAAAAAAATTGTAACTATTGTGGTGATGGATGGTAACTAGATTTATTGTGGTGATCATTTTGTCATTATACGATATCCAATCATTATGTTGTCACCTGAAATTAATGTAAGGTTATAGGTCAAGGGTATTTAAAAAAACAATGCAACATGTCAACAATTAACATGTTGACAAAATATTGCTAAAGGTTGTTGCCTTTTTTTTTTATTAGTAGCAGAAATTCAATGGTACAGGCACCTGGCTGGCTCAGTCGGTAGAGCATTCGACTCTTGAACTCAGGGTCATGAGTTCAAGCTCCACATTGGATATAGAGATTACTAAAAATAAATAAAATAACTTTTTTCCAAAGTGTCCGTTTCTAGGGGCACCTGGCTGGCTCAGTTGGTACAGCAGTGACTCCGGATCTCAGGGTTGTGAGTTCAAGCCCGACGTTGGGCATAGAACTCACAAAAAAATAATTAAAGAAAAATTAGAAGTTAAAAAAAAAAAAGAAATTTAGTGGTCCTAGGGGATTTTAAGGAAACCCAGCCTACCCGGTCCACAGCATAGTGACTCTGATGAAAGAGTAGGGTAGCCAGTAACCCCAACCCTTTAGCACCCACACTGCTGCCACCCTATCCTGAACCCTTGGCTTCCCCTTGTAAATCACATAAAGTGCAAAGAGCAGTACTGGGGACACTGTCCTTGAGGAGGAAACTGAGGCACAGGGAAGAGAGCTGATGAGCAAAGCCTGAATGTGGAAGTGATTGCCGGAAAGATCTTGAGCCTGAGGCCTCTGACATACATCTTGAGATACCTGTATTACCCGTGTGCCTTGCAAAAGCTTCCACACTGTGCCAAGGAGATTGCCCATGGTCTCCCTCCTCCTCTGGCCTCCTCCACACCTCTGGTCTGGAACAACCCTTGAAGTGTGAGAAGAGGTAATCTGGGCTAGGAAGGAAGGTAGAACAGTGGGTTTGGACGACCATGGCCAGGGTGCTACTGTTCTGAATGCTCTTTGCACCGAGAATATACAACCGACGCATGAGAGCTTCAGAGAAATAGACACAATTCAAAGGCACCTGGACCATCTGGGCCCCCTGTTCTCCCCTAACAGACACTGAAGCATCTAGAAATGCACCCACCAGCAAACCCAAACCTTCTCCACAAAGATCGAAGAATAATTTGAGACAGCTTCCACATCTCAGTCTCTTTCCTCAACTCCTCCCTTTTCTCCTCACCCTATCCCTCTCCAGCCATGCCTCTCTGGCATCCCTTTCTCAGGAACTTTCTCTCTCAGGGCATCCAGTATCTTTTCACCTGGAGAGCACACCAGCCTCTACAGATCTCCCCACCCACTGTGCTGTTCCACACAACACCAGCAGCGCAGCCCACCCTGCTGGATGGAGTCTTCCTCTTCTGAAGCCTGGAGGTGGGATCATAAACCACGAAACTCGAACCATCTTTTTCTGTCCACCAGATTTTAGCTCAATATAAGCAATCATTTTCCAGAGCAAGAGGGAGAGAGTAAATAACACAGGGCCCATAGCCTGCCTTTTCAGTGAAGAGCCCCATTACTCTAGCTAATGTGACTCCTCCCAGTGGTGATCCTGTATTGGTTAGAGGTCAGGACCACTACACTGACACCTGCACGAGGGGGGTGGGGTGTAAGAGGAGAGAAGACAACTCGGTCGTGGGGTACTTGCTGTCCAGAGGGGCAACTCTGATTAGATGCTGATTAGAATAACTAATTAGTAACAGACATAATAATAAGACATTACAAGTTGCTCATTCCATGTCTTGTTTATTATTCTCAACCACCCTGCAAGGTTGCCATTCATATCAACCCCATTTATGTGGACCAGGTTGCCCAGAAGAGACTGAATTCTAAAATTGGTTGATCAAAGGAAACTACCATCTCAAGTATTTTGTGTGGTTTCTCATGTGAAAAACTTGATCCTACTTTTGGGGCAATTGGTCCTTTGTCTTGGAAATCACCATTTCAGAAATCCCTCTGGGTTACACATATGCAAAGTAAGTTCATTCCTCCCCATAGATTTTGGGAAAGGGGCTGTTTTAGTGGAGAGGGTGCTTGGGAAAAGCTTGTGTTTAGAAGAGAGAGGCTGATAAGTGGAGTGATAATGGATCTTCTCTCATATATTTTCTAAAAAATTTGATTCTTTCTTTATTTATTTATTAACATTTTTAAATCTGTATGAATCTACACAATGGGCCAAGAAGCCTTCTGAGAGAAGAGGGTTTGTGTTTACCTACTAATTGCATGTATTAGAACACATCCGATGGACAAGGGTGGACACATATGAGGCCAGATAATGGGAAGAAAAAGAAGGATCTCCAAGAGGAAATTCATCAAAAGGGAGGAGTATGGATGAGCACCCCAAGCACATGTAGTTGGAGCACAGTGCTGGTTCTGAGTCATGAGTGGATGATGCTGTAACTCACAATACTGCTCTCCGGGTACCAGGCTGTGCCTTAGGAAATATGGCTGCTCTGTGGTGAAGTGGAAGAGCTGACATCTGATGGGCCATGGACTTGCAACCCAAGCCAATTAGAGAGGAGTATTCCTAGTCAAAGGTAAACCAAGAGAAGGACCATCATGTATTGTTCTGAGGGACCATTTCTACTGACCACAGGGATAGCCCAGCTTCAGCATGGGGACAAGGTTGCCTGGTATTGTTTGATATAGGAAAAGACATTAGGGCTCAAAGCCAATGGCCAAGAAAAGAATTATTGAGACATCTTTGATGCAACAAGGTGGTTTTATGAAAGAACAGAGACAGTGTATAAACCTGGCGATTCACAAACCTGTACCCCTAAGGCTAATAATATATGTTAATAAAAATTTAAAAAAAAAAAAAGGACAGAGACAGGATCAGTGGGCAGAAAGAGCTGTACTGGGGTCATGAGGAGTGGCCCATTATATGCTTTCAAGTTGGAAGGGGGTTAGGGTGGGATGCCTGGGTGGCTCAGTTGGTTAAGCGGCTGCCTTCGGCTCAGGTCATGATCCCAGCATCCTGGGATCGAGTCCCACATCGGGCTCCTTGCTCAGCGGGGAGCCTGCTTCTCCCTCTGCCTCTGCCTGCCACTCTGTCTGCCTGTGCTTGCTCTCTCTCTCTAACAGATGGAAGAGGGTTAGGGTAGCCTAAGTCTGTAAGGAATTTTGGAAGCAAGGTTTCCAGGACCTTGAGGGGGCTACTTATTGTTGCAAAAAGGTCATTTATTACTGTCTAATAAAACCCTAGTCATGAGACCCTTCAGATGCTTGGTCATGCTTGGAGGATGATGGCCAACATGTATCTTGGGGGATAGAGATAAAGGAAATTTCCAAAGCATTTTTATATGTTAAAGTAGACTAACAGGATTTGGGGATGGGCTAAGATTACCTGTTGCCCTTAAAATATTAGCTGAATCCCTAGAAGAAGGTCACTCTGCCTGTTTCAAGGACTTGTCAATGAGCTATAGGTGTAGGGAAACTTAGTAATTTCTCTTCTGCCTTTGTTTCATGCATTATTGTTCTTCTCCCCCAGCAGAACCCCAGTGGGGATTCTTGGGCATCTCATGAAAGGCCCCTGAAGACAAGGGGTGGAGCAGGGGAAGAAACAGCACTGCCTGCTAATCTGAGCAGGAGGACTGCAGGTATAAAGGGATTGTTAGCAAAGGGAAACATGTTGTATTTCTATGAGATGCTGAGGTCCAGGGATTTTCAGGTTACGAGCATATGAGCCAGCTGAGGCTTAGAGAGGCTCAATAAGAGGATCTCGGCAATTCTTAACCCTCACAACTCACAGAACTACCCAGGGAGCTTCTCAGACAAACTGATGCTGTGTTTGAAACCTAGTCCAACTGAATCAGTCCTCTGGAGTGGAGCCAAGGAATCAACAATTTTTGAAAAGCTCCCTAGGTGAATCTAATGTGTGGCCAGGTTGTGAAGTACAGGACTAACTCAAGATAGATGAGTAGATGAGAGAGAGTGGGAGAGAGATGCCGCCATTTTACAGATTACGAAGCTGGGAGCTAGAAATTCAAAGGAGCAGCCCCAGTTCATTCTGTCAGTAGCAAAATCATAGGTCACATCTAGGTCTGTATGATTGCTGCCCCACATTGACTGTATTCTATCATGTTGCTTTCACAACTGGAGAATGAGAAAAACGGAACCAAGACAGACAAAACAACAGAAACACCCTCCAAGACTTCAGCTTCCTACCTGTTAAAAATATCCTTGCAGTAAGTAAAAGGATTTTACAATACTCCTGCATAGCAAGGAAAAGCCACTCAGGCCAGATCGACATATTTCAAGAAAGGCTTCTTTCTCCCCACTTCTTTGTAGCTGGAAATGTCAAGCTCAAAGCACTGAAGGTATGGAGGCCGGAGCTCCATGAAAGGGAGAAAGAACGCAGCTGGTGTGGCTTGGACTCCCAGAGAATCACAGACGTGACTGGGCTCCCAGCCACAAGGAGCTCAGAGACCGCCACCTTGTGGGAGAAATAGTGCAAGACAGGCTGGTCCCAGAGCCTCAGACGTCACCAGAGATGTGGGGCTTCTGGGCACTAGCACTTTCCTCAGAGTGTCTGTGAATACGCAGTGAATTTCAATTAGAGCTTCCCTTAGAATTTCAATCAGAGCTATCACTTATTGAAAGCTTACAATGCACCATGTTCTAAGCAAGGCCGTCCAAGGGGGCCCTTCACAACCCACCCCCACCAACACCAAACAAACACACACAAACCATAGGGTTGGTGGTATCCTCTTCATGACAGCAGTGGGGAGACACAGGCCTAGAGATGTGGATAACTGACTAGCTCAAGTCACAGAGCAAGTAGTGATGAGCCGGGATTCAACCTTGGGCTCAGGATGGGGGGCGGGGGATGATAGTGACCCTCATGTACTATTAGGAATGCAGGGTCCACCTGACTCCAGATCTCTTGGCAGATTATGTGATGGGGGAAAATGCAGGCAGGAAAATGAATGCCAGCCAAAAGCCTGTCCTGGCAACTGTCCACTCACTGTCTTTTTATGTCCTTCCCTTGGTCTGTAACTGGGCAGAAAACAAGGGTGAACCTGAGCTGAGAGGCACTTGAGTGATGTACTGGTAAGTATTTAAAAACTGGCTTTGTTGGGGGGAACCCTCATTTGTGGCATTTTTCAATTTCTGTGGTATAAATATTCCCACTGTGGCCAATTTCAAGCTACCAACTTGGCATCAACTACTTCACAAATTTCCTGAAAATTTAACACAAGCTTGTTGTCTGAACTGGCTTCAATATACCTGTGGAATTGATTTGGTCGAAGAAAATAATACTGAGCAGTTAGAAGTAGGGACCACCCCATCCCCCCGTCAGTCCAAATAACCCAGAGTGTTTTAGTACCCTTCAGTGATCTCATTCAGGTTTCTTCTCACAAGGGCTAATGTGTAATTTACTTCATTTTGGCAGACCTACACAACCGGGTTGTGCAACTGGCATTGTGCACAGAACACTAATGAATGAAAGCTCTGGGTTCCACAGGCTAAAAATCCAAGTGAGTGACATTCCAGACCAGAGGAATAGGTTTCATGAATCAAACTGGAGAAAAGGTCCACAAGTCAAGACTGGGTTCAATGGATGAAGGAAGAAAGTGGAACCCTTAAAAATGAAAAAGCAGAGTGAGAGTGGAGATGAACTACATATATATATGTATGTATGTATGTATATACTCTCTCTATATGACTTTCCCACTGGGGGAGAGGAGGTCACAATGAATATTCGTCTTTGAAAATCAATATAAACCTAAACAGATAATAATGGGATTTCTATAAAAGAAAAAGGAGTACAGTAAGGGGCACCTGGTGGCTTAGTCAGTTGAACAAGCAACTCTTGGTTTCAGCTCAGGTCATGATCCTGGGGTCATGAGATCAAGCCCCACATGGGACTCCGCACTCTGTGCAGAGTCTGCTTGAGATTCTTTCTCCCTCTCCCTCTGTCCCTCCCTCTGCTCCTCCTCTCTCACTCTCTCTCTCTCTCTAAAGTAAAATCTTTAGAAAGAAAAAGGAAGGAAAGAAGGAAGGAAGGAAGGAAGGAAGGAAGGAAGGAAGGAAGGAAAGAAGAAAGGAAGGAAGGAAGGGGAGGGAGGAAGCAAGAGGGAGGAAGGGAGGGAGACAGACAGACTATGATAACCGGGGATCATGCTTTCCTTTGGATTCAGATTCACTTTGCTGCTTCTTAGAACACTGGGTTAAGTTTGGTCTTCCTGGGAGGAAACAGCGGAGTGCCTACCTGCACAGGTTTTGGGGTGACAGCCTGTGGCACTGATCAAGTCCGTGACATTTATAAGCCTCGGATTCCTTGTCTATAGAATGGTGGTATTGATGATACCCTCAAACCCACTTCTCAGGTAAATCGAGTGTGAAAATTTATCCACATTTTATTTCAAATTGTCGGCAAGGGAAAATACTTCAAGAACACTAGTTCAAAAGGTTTTCTTTGAGGAGGAAAACAAATGTGATTTAATAAACACTACTTGACTGGAGGTTTAAAAGATGAATGTGTGGTTTATAGATTATTAGAATAGCATCAGGCTTAAAAGAGCATTGTACCTTTGAATATCTGGTTAAAAGTTATTGCATGTATCTAAAGAACAAGAGTTAGCAGAATGGAGTCAATCTAACTTCCCAGAAGAACTCTAAATCACATTAAACTCCATCAGAAAAAAACACCAGCACTTTATCAGGAAGGCTGGAGCCTTCCCAAAGGGGCTAAAAATCACATCAGCCCACAAAGTTCTGCCCCAGATCAGATTTGGAATGATTTCCTTTCATGGTAACCATCACACTGGGCTGGTGTGAGGATTAAATGAAGTGCTAACAGCAGTTAACTTCTACTAAATGTGTGTCCTGTGCCAGGACCAGTGGTGAGCACTTGACATCCATTACAAAATCATGTCATTCACCAGTTTAAAATTCTCCAGGGGCTTTTCCTTGCACTTAAGACAAAACACTTTTCCTATCCTTGATATAAAGCCCTACATGGTCTGATTCCATCTGCTACTCCTTTACCCCTTGCCCAATATCCTCCAGCTGCAATGACCTTATTTCTGCTCCTCAAACACAATAAAGCTAAATCCTGCCCCAGGACCTTCACACTAGCTGCTCTCCCTGCCAGGGCTGCTTCTCTTCATTTTCTCATGGCTGGCTTCCCTAGGACCTTCAGATTTGAGAAAGACCATCCCTAACCTGAAAGCTGCTAGTCCCTCACCCTCGATCATATGGCTCTACTTAATCTTCTGTAGGGCACTTATTTCTGTCTGAAATGTTATTTTTGCATTTACTTGATAACCAGCTAATTCCACTGGAACAGAAGCACTGTTATGACAAAGGTTTATCTGTCTGGCTTACCTGCTTTCCCTCCAACATCTAGAACATTTCCTGAGAGGGTACCTGGGTGGCTCAGTCAGTTAAGCTTCTGCCTTTGGCTCAGGTCATGATCGCAGGGTCCTGGGATGGAGTCCCACATTGGGCTCTCTGCTCAACGGGGAGTCTACTTCTCCCACTCACTCTCCCTTTGTGCTTTCTCTCTCTCTCAAATAAATAAATAAGATCTTAAAAAAAAAAAAGAGCATTTCCTGACATGTAGTAGGAGCCCAAAACATACTTGTGGAATGAATGAATGATATCAATCATATCTTCTCCTAAACCATATGGTTGCTCTATTATTCTTTGCATTAAACAAGTAAGAAAGCAGCACAGAAATATGTGGAACAATTTGCCCAGCCATACTGCTAGAAACCAGCAAAGCTAAAAATGCAAACCCAGTTGTTGCTCCAAAGCCCCCAGGCTCTACCCCTTCATAGTCATGCCCATAAAACAAGCTTCTTCACTCATATAATCCATTTTATATATTACACATTTAGTCTAGGAAATTGGTATAAATCTGCCCTTGCTGTAGACTTTAATCTGTTCTTCTGCATTCATTAGTCAAAGAGCTACGTACTGTTTTATGTTAATCAAAATTAAGAAATATGCTCACTTCAGGAGTGAACATACCCGTATTTGTATGACTATATTTTTCGTTAACCTTGAAAATTAAGCTTACTAACTTACTTACTCATGCCTTCCACACCCCCTGCCCACCCACTGTCTATCATTTCTTTTAAAACCAGGTTCAAGGCTGCCTTCCTACAGAGTGCTTGCTTCACTTCTGAACTCAGCTTACCCCAGCACCCTTCCATATATGTATGTACACGTTCATTTTTTTCCCATGTTGTCCTCATTTATTACATGATCTGACTGCATTTATTTTACTTCAAATATATATTATAATTTAAATTGAAGCTTAAAAATTAGGTATTGTTTGTAACTGCCAAGCATGTTTTGTCTTTACAGTGAGTACTCTGGCTCCTTGAGAATGGGGCCCATGCCCACGGGCTTCCTGTATTAGGCAAATGTACAAGAGACCAACAAGATAGTGGAGAACATCTCTTCAGTTGCCTATTAACAGAAAATGTGAATATATAAATAAAAATGCACTTTCTTCTCTTTTCCTTCCTTGCTGAAATGTCTAGATTTGGGGAACAACACAGATATTTTCTTTATTGCAAAACTCACTTTTTAACCACGACTGTAACTTGTTCAACATATTTACCACATCAAAGTATGTATTTCTGATCACCTAAAATAGTGGAAATTCAAGTTTACATTCAAGCTAAAAGAATCTTGACAGCTAGTCGGGTTTTTTGTTTTGTTTTGTTTTTGCTTTGAGAAATGTGGTTGGGGAGGCACAGAGAGAGAGGGAGATAATCTTAAGCAGACTGCATGCCCAGCACAGAGCCCGTTATAGGGCTGGATTCCATGACCCTGAGATCAAGACCTGAGCTGCAATCAAGTCAGTGACATTCAACCAACTGAGCCACCAAGGTGCCCCAGCTACTCGGGCTTTTATTATCATTTTTTTAAATGGTTACCTGAATCTCACCCGTTAATTATGATCTCACTCTTTTTCACAGAAAGAGTGTGCAAAACATTTGAATAAGTTCCTGACTTAAATCCAGAGAAGCACAACCATTGGTTTAGTATTCACTGCCAAAAATAATTACTGATGACTATTTTATTGTTTTCTTTGAAGAAGTAAGCATTTGTCTTGTCTTTCTCTGACTAACTTTGATATCTCTTGAGGCATATGGTTCAACTCCATGGATATCATTCTCTAGGGACACCTGGGTGACTCAGACAGTTAAGCATCTGCCTTTGGCTCAAGTCATGATCCCAGGGTCCTGGGATCCAGTTCTGCTTCTCCCTCTGCCTGCCACTCCCCCTGCTTGTGTGCATCCTCTCTTGCTCTCTCTAATAAATAAATTAATAAAATCTTTAAAAAAGAGAAAGAAAGAAAAAAATCCTTCTCACATCAAATCTTTGTAGTGAGAAAGTTCCTGCATTTTAAGAGTTGTCCCCACCCCACCTATGGCCTCTCTGAATAACTGAGCCACTAATATGGAAAGAACAATTCATCTGCCTTGAAGAATATAACATTTGTATTGACACTGCGATGCACACCCGCATCAATTAGGAGGAAGTGTTGAGGTCGAGGTGATTTACAAAGGGGTAAACACTGATGAATGTTGTTGTTCATTAGGCTCCGCACACCTGACAACAGTTTTCAGCATCCCTTCCCATCTTAGTTCCCTCCCATAACCATAACAAAGCACATTCCATATTAAACAATAGGACTTTCATCAGTGTTAGGATGATTTTTGCAATTTGTTTCACATAATCAAATGATGACTAGGACAAGTAACTGGGTTGCAGGAATATGGGGAATGCAGGCAGAGCCTTCACTGCCAATCTCTCAACTGTGCTTCACTCGGTGGGTTCACAGATTTTTTTTTTTTTTCCCTCTCACAGACTGACTCTGTCCATGTGGAACAGGATCTAGTGGTTGACTACTCCAGACATGTGTTTACAGCGTGGCCACCAGAGATGGACACCAGTTACCTTCAAATGTCACAAGTTCTAATTTGTGCAGCTCAGATCAAGGGCTTAACCCTAGATTGTTAACTGTTGTCTATAAACCTCTTTATTTTCCTCACTGTCTACAAAGAACATGAGTCACCAGTGTAATCAGCGCCACTTGAATTTAAAGCCAATAAAACTGGCCAATAAAATTGGATGTGACCTGAGATAGCCTAGCTGGCCACCCATGGCAATGGCTCAATTGGTTCACTATAGTGAACTATATAGTGTGGGCCCACCCTTCAGTCTTGCAAGGCCAGAAGGTGAATATCAGGACATGAAGAATGGATCTGAATCCAGGTAGTTTCACAATTAACCAAGCTCTTAGAGCTTTGTACATTAAAATAACTCTGGAGACTGGAATTAGACTAAAAAATTAAAATCATTCGTGGGGAGAGGTATTTCCACCCAGTGGAGAGATTACTTTGAATCTCTCCAGGTGTTGAACAGCATCTTTTCTTCCTATAGTAAACTCCTTTTTTTTTTTTTTAAAAGATTTTATTTCTTTATTTGACAGAGAGATAGCACAAGGGGGAGCATCGGGCAGAGGGAAAGGGGAAAGCAGGCTCCCTGCTGAGCAGAGAGCCCAATGTGGGACTCAATCCCAGGACTCTAGAATCATGACTTGATTCCATGATTTGATTCCAAAAAAGACACTCAACCAACCGAGTCACCCAGGCACTACCCCCCACCTAGTAAAATCCAAATGTGAAGCCAAATATGCCCCAAATGTTACCTAATGATCAGAGTCACAAGAGGAACAACTAAGATCATCTAATTAAACTTAATGGCTTCCACCTATAGCTGAAGGGGTTCAGAACAAGTGTTTCCAAAATATGCCACTTTGGCATGAGAATTATTTTGAACTAAAGGTAGTCAAGACCCAGCAGATTCAGGAAAAGCTCTTTACCTCCTCCTCAGCTGCCTAAGCTTACACAGGAAAGGGAGCCTATAACACAAATAGAACTATTACCAGAAGACACTTTTTTTGAAAGAGTTCAGCTTTTTATTGGACATGTTACAAAAGAGGTTTAGTCAAAAAGACCGAAGTCCCCGTCATCATCAGACTCCTCAGATTCTTCTTTCCTTACTTCCATTTCTTCTCCTCAGATGGGACAGCAGGGTTGAAAGGGGCAGGAGCTCCTGCTAGGACAGTGCCAGCTGATGGGGCAGGTCTACTAGTGCCTACACTGCAGCTGTGCTGACATTGGCCAAGGTCACTGCAAACAAGCCTGGCCAGAAAGCTTCAACATTTACACCCGCTGCTTTACAGCGGGCATTGATCTTACCTTCTGTGACTGTCACCTCATCATCCATCAGAGTGGATGCAGGTGAGCTGCAGGTGGAGGCCAGACTGCAGGTAACTGCTGGATGGGCACTGCCAGGCACCATGCTAATCACTGATGAAGGACGACCTCACCCCAACATGGCCTCACCTTCCTTTGAACAGCTGAGCACCTTAGTGGCAGCTGAAGAAAGGGGTTAAAGATCCCTTCTTTCCCCTAGATGCCCATCAACAGATGAATGGATAAAGAAGATGTTGTATATATACACAATGGAATACTATGCAGCCATCAAAAGAAATGAAATCTTGCCATTTGCAACGACGTGGTTGGAACTAGAAGGTATCATGCTTAGTGAAATAAGTCAATTGGAGAAAGACAACTATCATATGATCTCCCTGATATGAGGAAGTGGAGATGCAACATGGGGGGTTGGGGGGGGTAGGAAAAAAGAAAAGAAACAAGATGGGATCGGGAGGGAGACAAACCATAAGGGACTCTTAAT
>PISX010011560.1:0-64629 GCA_004024625.1 Mellivora capensis | reverse complement strand
AAGTTGGTGCAGCCACTCTGGAGAACAGTGTGGAGGTTCCTCAAGAAGTTAAAAATAGAGCTTCCCTATGACCCTGCAATTGTGCTACTGGGTATTTACCCCAAAGATACAGATGTGGTGAAAAGAAAGGCCATCTGTACCCCAATGTTTATAGCAGCAATGGCCACGGTCGCCAAACTGTGGAAAGAACCAAGATGCCCTTCAATGGACGAATGGATAAAGAAGATGTGGTCCATATACACTATTCAGTATTATGCCTCCATCAGAAAGGATCTATACCCAACTTTTGTAGCAACATGGACGGGACTGTAAGAGATTATGCTGAGTGAAATAAGTCAAGCAGAGAGAGTCAATTATCATATGGTTTCACTTATTTGTGGAGCATAACAAATAACACGGAGGACATGGGGAGATGGAGAGGAGAAGGGAGTTCAGGGAAATTGGGGGGGAGATGAACCATGAGAGACTATGGACTCTGAAAAATAACCTGAGGGTTTTGAAGGGGCGTGGGGTGGGAGGTTGGGGGAGCCTGATGGTGGGTATTGTGGAGGGCACGCATTGCATGGAGCACTGGGTGTGGTATAAAACTATGAATTCTGTTACGCTGAAAAGAAATTAAAAAAAAATAAAAAAATAAAAAAAATAGAGATGAGAAAAAAAAAAACAAATAAAAGGCGTTGTACTTTTTTCTCTTGTTCTGCTGCTGGCGAGGCTGCTGTAGAATCTTATGGAAAACGAAATCCAGAAAAACCTACTCAGCTCACCTGAGTCAACTCATTGGCAAGGGTGAATCCTTATAAAGACAAACGAGCACATACCCCATGGCGGCAGGTTATTTGTAACTGTTTGCTTTATTTCCAGTGAATTTTTAGGAATTGGGACTCACACGAAATATATTTCCTGTGTTATTTAATTATTAGCTTAACTCTAAAACACATTTAAACATTATCAAAAGTTAAAAATGCATTTGGAGAAAAGAAGTAAAAGGAGTAAGTTTCTGTAAATAGAAGATCAATTGACAAGTGGCATTTACTAGGGGACCATATTTTTGGCGCCTCCCCTGGGGGCAGTGTGCCCACCCTCAATGTCATAGCCATGAATGGCATTTCACAAGTATTGTGGCTGTCTATACAGATATTCATGCACATTTACTGTGTTTTGTAATTTCCTTTGTATCAATCTTTCCTGATCTATTTAATTTATCTGCGTTTACTGTATGGGAATTGGCTCAACCTACTTTATAATGGAGACTTCTTTTCAGTTTGTGGTATTCACTGAAGAAATACAGGGCTGACATTAGTTTTTACAGAAACACTGTACAGTCTGGGGCTTCATGTACCAATACAGTTATGGCTTTGGTGGCCTGCTCCATATTAATGTTCACCGATACCAATCTCTTTCCTTTATGCTTGTAATTTCAAATCTTTTATTTTAAGATAGGTAAGAAATCCTTCTGGGCTCTAGTACATGATGTTCAGCATTTAGATAAACAAAACTCTGTTTGCCAATAGAAAACCACATTACTGTCACTTTTAATACAACTGCAAAAAAAGTATAGTGCTACTATGTTATTTCCCATCCCCAAATCTCCTTATAGAACTGGAATAAATTTTACATACTTATGTCTTATACAGTGTTGATATATAAAATATTTAAGTGTTAGGTTTCTACTTACTGAACACTAAAAAAGAAATCAAAAGAAACCCCAACAAGCCTTAAACCTTATCTTTTTTGACATATCTTTGGAATGGTAAGCAACAAGATCAGACTTCTCTAAATACAGTCCACTCCTGGCAAAAAAAAAAAAAAAAAAAAAAAAAGTTTTTATCTCAAGGAGGAACTACACAACCAGCCTCTGCTTGGAAACCTCCCCGTGCATGGTTTTCAGTTCCTGCATCTTTGAAGGACAGATGAGAAAGCCTTCCACCCCATTGCCAAGCCAGGGAGGCATTCAATCTCTCTGCTGGTTCTACCCTAATTAAATGTGGACTTTATGTAAACCACAGCCCAGACTTTTTATGAATTCAGAATATGCTGGCTTCATTATTCTTGTCAGGTGGCAAAACTAGACCATGACGGATGAGTTTCTGAGCATTTGCTGATCATTCGTCTACAAAACATAATAGTTTGATTCTTTCACTTAGGGCTATTTACAGAAACAGAAGTTGATTAATTGAAGCATCAGTGCTGGGTAAATTCTCATTCTCTCTCTCTCTGTCCTGAATCTACTTTTAATGTGTCTCAAGGAAGTCATCATTAATAATACATTACTGAGGGAGGAATATTGTGATTCATTCCCTCTAGAGAAATTATGTAATTTCATTAATCTCAAATAAGTGTATAAGCATTTCTTTAACTCTGTTTTATCTTTGTTGAAACACATACTTGCGTAATATTGGAGATTGTACTGAGTTCCAAATATACAGATGTGTCCATTCTTAAAAGTATTACAAACCATGGACACAATGGTAAAAGTAATATTCATAGTCATAATATCCAATGTTTATTTAATACTAAGTACTCTCAAGGACTTTGTTATTTCAAATCCTTACAACAACTCTGATAAATGAGCATTCTTATCTCCATTTTGCAGAGAAGGAAATAAAGACACAGAGAGATCAGGTGATTTATCCATGGTCAAAGCACTCCTAAATGACAAGGATAAGATTTAAACTCAAATATAATTGGCTCCAAAGCCTGTGCTTTTAATCACTGTCTCTATTATACTGTGGATGAGTCAAATCAGATCACAGAGGGGTGGGTTGATGAATTGATGGGTGGATAGTAGGCATAATATATTAACTGTTCAGATGCCTTACTGTTTTCAAAGACACCCCTGGACAACACTACTCCCCACTGCCACATTTACAGGGAAAAACAAATGGCTCCTTTCCTAAGCCACCACTGCCTCTCTCCTATGAGCTTCAAGCTCCAGAATCTGAAAGGGCCAACTTGGAAGCCATAAGAGTGGGAGATGTGGCTACAGCTCCCTGCTCTGTAAATGATGGAGGGGACTTAGTCTTTCTTGCTTATTCTTCTACTTATGAGCATTGGCTCTTGTTTACCAGTGGAAATTTCTAACTCAACAGAGGTTCTTTAGCAAGAACTGCCAGAGACCCTCATGTTTTACAAAATGTCACATTTATATAGAGCCAAGCTTTCAGTAAAACCTCTGAAGAATCCTCCTAGGGGCAAACCAGTCCCTCAGACTTTTAAAAGGTGACTCATAGGAATGTGGAACCCCAAGCAATGGCGACAGGTCTTCCTTTCCTTCCTTGATCCATTAGCACAATAGAAGACAAGGGGTAGAGGTTCTGCAGAGCAAGCCAAGATGGGAGTGAAGGAGAAGGGGTTGTTTAGGAATTTGTTGCTCAAAGATCTTTGTGACTTTCTACAAGGCAGCTAGGTCTATACTGTGAAACTTGTTCTGACGGCTGTTGCAGGGAGAGCACATGACGTGGAAGAAAGCACACTAGAGTGAGTCAGGAAATCACACTCTGTCTCTCACTAGCCTGTGGCCTTGGGTTCATTGCTTTACCTCTGAACCTCATTTTTTTTTTTTTAAAGATTTTATTTATTTATTTGACAGACAAAGATCAGAAGCGGGCAAAGAGGCAGGCAGAGAGAGAGGGGGAAGCAGGCTCCCTGCGGAGCAGAGAGCCCGACATGGGGCTCGATCCCAGGACCCTGAGACCATGACCTGAGCTGAAGGCAGAGGCTTAAACCACTGAGCCACCCAGGGGTCTCTGAACCTCAGTTTTTTATCTACCAGATGAGATCCCTACCTCACAACCTACCTGGGGCCCATCGATGTCCAGTGTAATGTGTGTGATGATGGTGGTGTTCTGCTAAAAGTGCAGCCTATAGGCAAGAGGTCTTTTATTGATGAAAATGTAAGGTTCACTGGGAGATTTTTGGTGGAACTTTTGACATTTCAGACTCTAGACTTTCTCATACTTATGTATCAATTCTAATAAACCTACCTCATGGCATCTGCCCTGTGCTGTCTGTCTTTCTAGTTGGGAGATTGGGGCCAAATTTTTTTTAAGATTTTATTTATTTATTTATTTATTTACTTATTTGTCATAGAGAGAGAGAGCACAAGCAGGGAGAGGAGCTGAGGGAGAGGGAGAAGCAGGCTTCCCACTGAGCAGGGAGCCCGGTGCAGTACTCAATCCCAGGACCCTGGGATTGTCATGACCTGAGCCAAAGGCAGACACTCAACCGACCGAGCCATCCAGGCATCCCAGAGAGAGAGAATCTTAAGCAGACTCCATGTCTGTGGGGCCAAATTTTTATCCTCCGTAGCTCCCTGGTATATTTAGCAATGAGATAAGTGGGGCTTTATCAAGCTTTCAGGAATGAAGTGATGCCACCATTTAATTTAGCGTTTAATTATAATATCCTGCCTCCCTGGCAAGTTGCTGCATTCTACCTAAGTAAACTAAGTGGAAAATATCTGTTACTGTTTTGCCTTGAAATTCAAAATTTATTTCCTTATGAGTTGTTCCACTTGGTTTCAGTCTCACCACCTGGAGTTAAAGGATAGTGTAGGAGGACTATCTGAGTGATGCAATAAATACAGTTCTTCATCTACACCAAGGTCAATTCCTGGGCCTCCACTTCCTTGTCTTACCTCTGTGCCACTCCAGGCAAGCCAGCTCCTTGGACTCCCTAAGTGTGGTTTTTCCTGGTGCTGCCAGAACAGACTTAGTGGCTTCGAATGACACAAGTATATTCTTTACATATCCGAAGGTTAGACATCTAAACGGAGACTTAGGAGGCTACCATCCAGGTCTTAGCAGAGCTCCACTCCTGGAACTTCGGGGGAGGATATGTCTCCTTGCTTTTTTCAGCTTCTAGAAGCTGGCTACACTCCTTCACTTGTGGCCTCTTTCTCTATCTCTAAAGAGAACCACCCCAACCTCTGCTCCCTCAGCACATCTTCACTTGCTCTGATCACCCTGCTTTCTTTTTATGGAGACACTTATCATTACATTGGGCCTTACCAGATAATCCAGGATAATCTCCCATCTCAAGGTTCATAATTTATTGCATCTGCTGTGTCCCTTTTACTGTTAAGATAACATATTTATAGGTTCCAGGGACTTGATTGTGTGCATCTTTGCAGGAGGGAGCATTACTCTGTCTACCACATCCCTGCCCAAGGCCATGGGGTTCATTTAGGACTCACTGCTGTATCTCTTTTGCCATTCGCACTTAGGATTGTCTGTCCTCTGCCCTGCATCAAACTCTTCTCTCTCTGCAGATCAGAGCCCCAACCTGCCCATTTTCTTCTAGTTTACCTGGGGTATCCAGTTTATCTTGGCAGAGGAAACAATTAGTGTCATATCACTTGTCATGACAATCCAGCAAGGAAGGAAGTAATATACATATTATAAGAGTTATATGCAGAGACATTTATTGGGGACCTCACAGCTGAACAATGGCAGAGCTGGGACTTGAAGCCAAGAGTCTGGGCTTTAACTGCAAGCATCCATCTTTCCATCAAGTAGAGTTACTTCCAACTTCCTTTGTCCCAGAATAAGGGCTACCCCAACTCCGTTCAGCATTATCCCCCTGCTCTGAATTTTATCTTTTTCCATCTCCTCTGGGAACTGGGACTATCGTTTTTTCCCCTATATGTTGATTTCTCCATTACATCTATCTTAACCTCTTCAACTTGGAAATGTTCTCATCCCCCAAATATTTTCTCCAAACTTATCTTGGCTTTTCCTGATATGTCCTTGACTTTACCATATCCCATGGAAGAATAGTCTGTAATAGACATTCTAAACTTTCTTCTTTAGTTCCCTGCAATCTAGTTTATGCAAAAAATTCCCACCTTTCCCAGCCTCTTGGCCAAATGTCAACATGGGAGGCCACGTGTTACATCTTGGAGCCTTTTCTCTTTGTCTTCCTAAGACACTGTGATCTTTTGGTCCTTTTCCTACTGGTTTATCTAGTCTGCGGTTGGCTTCTTTCTCTCTCATGAATCTTTTCTTTCCCATTTCATAATTTCATCATCCCCTAAGAATGCAGCCATCACTTCAATCTTGGTGACTCCCCACACTTGATTTCCAGCACCAAACTTGAGTTCCTCATACCACCTCCCTGTTGCATATCTTCTCCTGAAGTCCTGCCAAGTGTTCAAACATAGTATGTGCAAACATGAGCTCCTTCATTCAGCAGGATTATTGGAATGGTTACTATGTGCCAAGTGCTATGTTGTGAATGAGATGCAGACTTCAAGGTATCTAGTGGGAAAGAGATGGGGCTACATCATTTTAATGCAGTTTGGTGTGATAAATAGAAGAGGGATGTGTTTAGGAGTACAAGGGGAGCAGAGAGGGAGGTCCCCATGCCACCTGAGCAGAACTTCAAAGGGGAGGTGTTAAATGGGTAATGGGGGTGGGTGGGTGGTGGAGAGGCAGGAAAGAATGGTCCAGGCAGAGGAGAATATGTAGTGCACAGCACAGAGTTGAGTGTAGGAAATACCTAGACAAGCTCTTCTTCTTCCCTCTTTGGATTTGTGGGACGTTCCTTTTTTCTAGGAAGTAGACCAATGCATGGGAAAACATTCAGAGCACTGCTTGGCTTAAATTAACTGTCCAATGAATATGTGTGGAAGGGAGGGAGGAGTGAAGTTTAGAAGTCACCATGTTAGTGAGCAAGGTTTCTGTTCTGGCACATGGGTTGAGGGTTTCTCGGAGGGCTTAGGGGGAGGTCTCTGTGAGGTTCTCTGATTGGGAGGCTCTCTTGAGGTCCTTACTCCTGGTGTTAGGGAGTAGCAGCCCCATCTGCCTGCCTTGTGCTTATCTCTAGCTTCATTTGATACCTATACTTTTCTTTTCTATTCCCTTTCCTGTTCAAATCAGCTCTGGGGAATGGTTTGATTATACTCACTTACACTTTTATATCTTCACCTATTGGCTCTTATCCTCTGGGAATATTTTCTAAAAAGTCCTCTGGGAGCTGGGGGAAGGGAGGTCGGGAGAGGGGGGGTGGGGTAATGGACATTGGGGAGGGTATGTGCTATGGTGAGTGCTGTGAAGTGTGTAAACCTGTCGATTCACAGACATGTAACCCTGGGGATAAAAATACATTATATGTTTATAAAAAAATTAAAAATTAAAAATTAAAACAAAAAGCCCTCTGGGAATATTTACTAAAAGCATTTTACCCTGTTGGAGAGATTTCAGGTTCTTGGAGATAGAGAAAGTGCTTTATTTTAAAGAAACCGAGTCCCTTTACCCCCTCCCTGATATCTGACCTGCCTACTCATGAGGGTGCTCAGACTGGCCTGGGTGTGACCTGCCTCTTCTCAAACTTGGAAAGGTCTCAAAATCTCCTCAGTTTAACAAACATTTATTTGGCAGTCTATTCTGTACCAGGCTCTCTTTACCATTGGGAATACAAAAACAAATAACCTGGTTCAGTCCGGTGGGGATTATCAATGGTTTGAGTGGGATGACAAGAGAAGAGTGAAAATCTGACCTGAGCTGGTGGACAGTGGGGGAAGTCTCACTGGAGCTGGGCTTCCAAGAGTGAGTTCAAGGAGGGAAGACATGTCAGGAGACAGTTTCTCTTCCTTCCCAATTTTCCAGGATGTCACTTCACAATGGTGCTTAGGGATCTGAGTATATGTCCCGGTGTGGGGGAAGGGTGGGTTACACACAAGAGGCTGAGCACGCCCCTCTCGGGGGCCACTGCTCTCTCCTCCTACTGCACTGGACTGTAAGTACTTCAAGCCTAGACAGGTCTTATTCTCTGTGTGCTCCCTCCTCTCTTCCTAGTCCCAGCTACATAAGTGCTTAGTAAGTATCTCTGGGATAAATGAATGAATAATAAAGTGAAGGTTGTAACTACTTTACTTGCCTCCGGGGCATTGTAAGACATCATTAGTTAATGCGTGCAAAGAGTCGTAGGAGCGTTAATTATTAACATTATTTTATCTGCCAACCGCCTATGGCTTACTTTCTGTGCATGATATGGCAGTTGGGCCTGGAACAAAATTCCCTGCTGTCCACTCCCAGCTTCCAGTTCTAGATTTAATAATTTGACCTGAGGAGGTGCTGGAAGGGCAGCATGAGGCTCCCCTTCCCCAGACCACTGGCAGAAAAGGGGCATGCCTTGGCCATGGTGGCCATTTTCCTGCAGCTTCAGGCTGGGTTAGGAGGAATGGTTTGGGATTGATCTGCAAGGAGGAGCAGAAGGCACATCACTGCTTTCCCTGTCTGATTGGACTTTTTCTGAGTTGGTCCAAGAGCAAATCAATGTCTGTCTTTCTCCATTATTTAGGGTTTTATTCAGAGGAAAGTAACTTTAGTCCTCCTGTGACTTTTTCCTCTGCCTTAAACATTTATTCAGCCCGAGTCCTTTTCTACCCCATCATCCTCTCAAATGAGGAATACCAGAAAACTAACTCCAAAGATCACGAGGCAGTGAAGAAAGTCACAGAGTACATGAGAGTGACTCGGAATTTCCATGTCGTTGATGAGAAACAATTTTGTTCATACATGAAGAAATCCCTCTAATATAATAGAGTTAAATTTGTTCTCCAAATTCCTGATGGTGAGATGATCCTAAGGAAGTGTGTGTGTGTGTGTGTGTGTGTGTGTGTGTATGTGTGTCTATGTGTTGAGATCTTATCACCAAGTGGGTTGGACACTGGCTTCTTGAGTTCTTATTAAACTTCCCTAATGTTTCCTTTAGAGGGAAAAATGTTGGCAGTATGTATTACCTTCTAATATACTCCTTCTCTCTCTCTCACACACACACATGAACACACACATAGCTCTGGTTAGAGACTCATTGGGATCATAAGATCTATACATGGAAAAGTTAGTAGTCCAAGATCACCATATTAATTAGCAGATCATCGTCATGGCTGAGTAGTACTGGGGGTTTAGTCACAGTATCATGGGAATCCCACAAACGGCTGGCTGGGCAACTGAACAGCTTCCTCCTGGAACTATGCCATACTTCCTCTTCCCTACCTCCTTTTCTGTAGCTGCCCGGGACCCTTCCCCGGCCTCCAGTGCCTTCCTTCTTGGATTCTCATCTAGGCTTCCCTCTCTGACATACTGGTAATGGACTTCAGGACTCCCAGTGGATCCCTTTATAGTTGCCTGTCTCTGTGACCCACATTTGGAGTATACCATTCTATTCGTGCCATCACCGGGGCCTCAACACACATATCTGCAGGGTCCAGCAGCTACAGAACTGACAGACAGAACATTCTGGTGAACTGGAATGTTCACAGCCTGCCTGAAGAGAGCAGCTGCTTCTTTTAGGCTCTGGCTGATTCAAGAGAAACAATACAAAACAATGAGAATCAAGCCCAGGGTTGCCAATGCATCAGCAATTTCACAGTAATCCATGAGAAATCTTCCCAATCCAAAAATGTTGGCATAGAAATTAAGAACCCATTGTGTCGACCAAACAAAATGCATCTTGGAAGATCTTCCTGCAGACCTCCAGTTTGTGACCTCTGATACTTAGCATTTGGGAGTGCAAAGACTAGCGGTCCAGACAGGAAAGGGATACAGGAAGTCTCTCGTACTGAAGCCACCAGGAAAGGCTCAGTGGGTTAAATAGAAAACAACATGAGCACAGTTCCCAAGAAGTCTCTTTACTCAGATGTGAAGATTCACCAAGCTGCCTCTGAAATCACCCAGTCCTACAAGACCATGCGCTGTGCCCTCCTAGTACCAGATGATCATTCCTGGCTGAATTCTGACCCACAGAACCAGGGATTTGAGGAGTGAAGTTATCAGTAGATTGTGCAGCAGGGGAAGCAGGCAATACACAGAACTTTGGACTGTTGTCTGAAAGCAACAATATCTTCAGAAAGGTCTGGGGAGTTCTTAAAAAAAAAAAAAAAAAAAAAGGAAAAGCACTCACCTACTCTAATGTGTCTTCCACCCAGAGTGGGGTTTGCAGATGAGACGCCGAGTGTAAAACATTATTACACAGGCTCAACATGGCTGTTGATGTGACATATGACATGCGTGGCTAGGTCTCCTTATTTTGGGAAATCTGTCCTTGCTCTGCCAGTGCTTTGTCATAATCAAGCTTTACATCACCATTTTGGAAGAACTCACACTAAACTATTAGGTGTTTCTGACTTAAGGCATTTTTTTAAAGACAATGAACTCTTCTGATTTTTGAACCAAGTTTACGGTGAGGAAGGTCACCTCCAGAATAAGAAGGTCACAGAAAGCAGAGTTAGTGCCAAAGGATGTGAGTTCTATGTCTGCTTTAGTGGTCATGAATCCCTAAAGCTGATTGCCCCCCAAATATTTTTGACAATTTCATAAAACCCAGTTTATCTTTAAATAATAGTTACTCAAAATAGATGCCCTGGAGGTGTCTTTCCGATAAAATATGTCATTAAGCATAAATTACAAAAATTTAAAAAAAACCCTTAGTTTGGATGAGATGATTTGCCTTTCAGACATTCTTTCCTATTTTTGCATGTCGAAAGCAACTTACATCTTTTCATACAATCAATGCGATCGATTTGTTTTGTGAGATATATGAATGATAGTGTGCATTGTAGAATGATCTTATTTCAAGGTAAAGGATAGCCTGTGACCTGTAGAACTAACTTTGAAATGTCATTCTCAATCAAGTTAAATGAGTCATCATGTATTTATTCAAAGAATTTTCCTAGCTGGATGTTATTCTCCTCTCTCTTTCTCTCCTATTCTTCTCTGTTAACTTCAGGTATCACATAAGGATTTTAATGAAACTGTGAACTTGGGCAAGGAACTTAGCTGTGGCTAACCTAGGTAGAATATTATTTGGCTGACCCTAGTTACAAAAGCAGATTATAGGTCCACACGAGTACTTACCCCATTCTTGCCAGAAAGCAGTCTCTAGCCTTGCCTGGCATTAAAGGTCAGGAAACAGAGCATATACCACAGGAAAAGGAGAGGAAAACCCCAGATCTAAGAGCCTTAAAATGGAAGTAAAAGTGAAACATATCTTATTTCCCCCTAATTACCAAAACGGCGTACACAGTCAGCCCCACTTTGGACAATGTCTCCGATGTCTCTAGGAAGGATTGCTGAAGGTGCAAAGAAGTCTTGACCTCAGTAGACCTCTGTTGGCAGGCAAGATGGACAGTCTTGCATCATAATATATCTGCATAACTCCATACAGACCGGAACTGCCCAGAGGGAAGGAATAAAGAAGTGTTGGAGTTAACTTTTCAGCAGGAACAGCACAGGCATCCTGTCAAAGTTCTATATAGTTATACCAGATCACAGGACAGGGCTAAAGTGAATGCCCCACTATTGGTAGGAAGGAGGTTGGGTGCTCTTGTTTGCCAGCTGGTGAGCTCCTATCTGCACCACTGTGGGTCCCTGGGGACTCCGCACCTCATGCTCCCTCATCCACCACCAACTGGCCATGTTTTCTCAGAGCTTCTCAGTGTGTGTTCGTTCATTCTTTCCAGCTTTGATCGTTTTGAGGTTCACTGGTCATAGCCCTTGGGGCAATCACACCTTTTACAATTTTACTTCCTGGGGTGTGAACACCCCTCACTGTTTCGCCCGGTGCTGCGCTCATCCCCCAGTGACTGGCCTGGGCACACAGAGCGGCTTGGGAGGCAAGGGTTTTCTCTCCTCTTCTGCAAAACAAGCCCATGTGTGTTGGGATCAGACAGATGTGAGTTAAAAACGCCAATCTGCCACTTAGCAATTTGGGGTAAGTTACCTTATCTCTTTAAGCCTCAGTCTACTTAGCTATAGAATGGGTCGGCTGTAGCATCAAAGTGGTAGTATGTGTATAAAATTAAAATGCAAAATGTATGTAAAGCACTTAGCAGGATGCCTAGCCCATATGATAAGCGTTCAGTAAATATTAGGCCCCAGAAATGTTATCAGTGGCTACTGATATCATCACAAGCTATCCTTACTGGTGTCATAAGAAACTATTTCCACTTCTATTCTATACTACTGAGCACCCAGTTCAACACCAGGATTTTTCTTAGTCTTCCAGTTTTCTCCTGGGCACCTTGGTCTGTGTCTATAGCCGCTGACTACATATGGGGACATTTGTCCACTTGCACATGGGGCTCTATGTTTACCAGGGATGGGTTCAGGGGAGGAACCTCACCAGTACCCTTTTATCTGTATATTTATGTTTTTATACCCAGTCATTTGCTTTCTTTTATATATATATATAAAGGTACAATGAGCTTTCCCATTACCACTTAAAACGTGCCCAAGAAAAAATATTTTTCTGGCTATCAAAGCCAGCCAAACATGCTTTTTGGTGATATATTGTGCCCCAATGGCTTTTTCTGATTAAAAGGCTCATGACTTATAATGAAAGGCTGTAGCTGCCCGTAGTGTTGGTGATTAGCATATAAATGCTCATCTCTGTCGTGGATGTGTATAATCATGAAATATGCTACCATCTAAGTAGGAGCACACAGTAGTCCAGAGTGCAGAACATTATAGCATCTTACAGGAATGTAACATTTATGGTTGAATAGTCTTTTTCAATATGAGCAGGTATAATAATTTCCCCCCCAAATACTGTCAGGATAAACATTCTTAGAATTGGTCAAGGGCCAGAAAGAAATGCTTTTGCTGGTACATGAAGATAACCGTAGCAACTCCCTCACTAGTATAAATATGTTTCATGTATTTAGGCTTTAAAAATTGTAGCTCCAGACATATGAAATGTTTTGGATATTTTTGCCTGAATTAGAGGATCAACTGACCAACAATGTAAGGATTTCATTTTGAAATTTAGGTTTTTGGAATGGAAAGAAGCTCTCATTTGCATCTTGCCCTAGGCAGCTGCCTGCGAATTATGGGTGGTGTCTCATCTCTGATACCCCTGAATTATCTTGAAGGCAGGGTTTGTTTTGTTCACCATATCTGCGGTACCTGTGACTTTTATTTTTTAAAATAAAAAAAAAAGATTTTACTTATTTATTTGAGAGAGAGAGAGCATGAGCTGGGTCAGGGTGGGGGACAGAGAGAAAAGCAGACTCCCTGCTGAGCAGGGAGCCCTAGGTGGGGCTCCACCCCAGGACCCTGGGATCATGACCTGAGCCAAAGGCAGATGCTTAACCAACTGAGCCATCTGGGCCCCCCAGTACTTGTGACTTTTAAATTAGCATTTGCTGAAAGAATTCACAGCTTGGTGAACTTTGTGAAGTAGACGCTGTTTATCTTTGAGGACCCTTCTTTCCCCTCTGTGCTTTCCACTGTGAGCCTGTGAGCTTGGACTTCCTTGCCAAGTCCCCCTGTGCCTTGTTCCACTTGTGCCAGGTCCCCCCTGTTCTCAGCTGCTTCCACCCACAGTAAGCACAGTGGTGCCTGTGCTGTGGAGATTTGCAGTTCACCAGGGGCAGAATTCACCTACCATGGAAGGACGGGAGTCTGATAAGTAAGCTTTCAGGCATCTGTCAGCCTGATGTGTGGGTACACGATGATGAATATCGGTGCTTTCCTAGAGCCCTAAAACCGCACACATTTGTGGTCGCTCAGTTGCTATATGTTCATAAGGCAGCTGAATTCAACTGTCCAAATGCAACACCATTTTTCAAATAACTATTTTCAGTTGTGGATAGAATTGAGTGTTTTAATATTATGTAGGCATGAAGTAATCTGGGTATTTTCATGTACAACCTCTTTTACATACTTGATTCTAGGTTGCTTCTTAATGAAGGATCTCATTTTTATTAGCAATATTAGTCCATGTCAGTACTAGGACCAGCATTTATTAGTTCTTGCTAAGATGTTGCTAGTAGCTTAGCCAAGATAAGCCATGATATCTTATTTTTATATTAATTTG
This sequence comes from Mellivora capensis, assembly GCA_004024625.1. Taxonomy (NCBI): domain Eukaryota; kingdom Metazoa; phylum Chordata; class Mammalia; order Carnivora; family Mustelidae; genus Mellivora; species Mellivora capensis. The sequence goes on along the minus strand of PISX010011560.1, from coordinate 50,808 downwards.
TTTTAAGTCTATGTATATGTTTTTAATAAAAAATATTTTAGAACTAGATTCTGCCATAAGTAATATAGATTCCCAAATAGTAGCTTAAACAGAAGTTTGTTTCTATCTTACATCAAAGAAGGCTAGAGGAGGCCGTATTACAGAGCACTTTGTCATCTCCATGAAATCACCTATGATCCAGATTTCTGGCAATTTACTGTTCCACTTAGCATGAAACCCCTATGCTCATGGTTCAAGATGGCTGCTGGAGATCCAGCCATCACAATCTCTTTCCATGCAGCAGAATGAAGGGATGAAGAAAGGTGCAAATTCTCACTTAAAAATGCTTCTGGAATGTCCCAACATCATTTACATTTAAGTATCACTAACCAGGACTCAGTCACATGCCAAATTAACTGCTGTGTACATCAGACTTCAGATAAGTCTGGGGAATGTAGTTTTTAGCTGTGTAGCAATGTTCTCAGCTAGAAATACAGATTGTACCACAAAAGGAGAAACCCTGTTAGGTAATGCATTCATTTTCTATTGCTGTGTAATGAATTCCCACACATTTAGTGGCCCAAAATAATGCCCATTTATTATTGTGCAGTTTCTGTGGGTTAGAGTTTAGGCACAGCTTAGCTGGGTTCTCTGCCGAGGATCTCAGCAGCTGAAATAAAGTGTCAGGTGGGCTTAATTCTCATCTGGAGTCTCCACTAGGGAAGGATCTGCTTCAAGGCTCTCTCAGGTTGTGGGCAGAATTCATTTCCTTGTGGCAGTTCATGGTTGCTTGCCTCTTCAAGCTGACAACAGAGAAGGTGTCTGTGTTGATTTGTTCTCTAACTTCAGGGAAGGTCTGGATCCTCCTTTGAAGTTTTCATCTAGTTAGTTCAGGCACACCTAGGATACTCTATCTTTTGATTAACTCAAAGTCAGCTGGTGATAGGCCTGATAACATCTGCAAAAATCTCTTTATCTTTGCCATATTCTGTTGCTGAGAAGCAAGTTGCAGGTCCTGTCCATGCTGAAGGGGAGGGATTACACATGGAGTGACTCACTGGGGATCACCCTCCTGTATGTTCACCACAGATAAGCAAATAATGACTGTTGCTACACACTTGTATATGACTTTCTTCTTTCTTTCTTTCTTTCTTTCTTTCTTTCTTTCTTTCTTTCTTTCTTTCTTTCTTTCGCTACAATCTTCCATTAAATAGTGGCATGTCAGACGCCAAGAAGAACTGCCTGAGAAATTACCTTACGGATTTATGCAAGATGTTTCAGCAATTCATTGCTGCATAAGCGAAATTTAGCCCCTGCCAGTAAAACTAATGCTTATCACTTATTCAAGGTATGAGTTTATTTTATAATTTTCAACTTGTGTTTGTAGCATTTTATTGAGTGAGTTTCTTTTTTGAATTTGTTATTTTGTAATGAAATTAAAAACTGTTTTTGCCATTTATTCTAAGTACACATTATATAAGTGCTGGTTCCTCATTCCATCCAAAAACTGTAATTAAAAACGTGTCTCACTATCAGAAGAACTTGAGACACACTAGCCTTGGCAATACAGATAGATTCTTCAGTAGAGGTTACGGTGGGTAGGGGTCCAACTCTGTCCATAAGAGGGAGTCTCTTTAATGGCTCTTTCACTTTAAGAGGGTTATTTAATAAGATTGTTACATCTGAAGCAATAAGACTGCCATTAAGAATAAGCAGTGTATCCATAGGTCTCCTGGATCTTGTCTCTACCTAAAAGAACATGTAATAATGAAGAATAAAAAGGCACCTGAGCTATGAATGTAGATATTAAAAAGCTAGGATAGAAATGCTCATATTCTTACTCAAGGGCGAGACTTTCTCAGAGGTTTTGCCATTTGCTTTATAATTCTATTAGTCTTAGTTACGTGGTTTCTTTGTCCTTAGGAGAGAGGTAATGGAAAGAAATGAGGTATTGCAAGTTGAGACCCCAAGGGTGTCAAGGGGTGACCTCTCTGGGAAAGACAGAATAAATACAAAATAGAATCACAAGTTCAAAAAGCACAGAATTGTGAGGCAGTTTAGTTCAGGGACATATGGCAACATGTTACTGCAGCCCTCTTTATAAACTCTACACAGTTTACCAGTAATCATCATGATGACCTTGGGTTATCCAGAGTAGTGAATATCTTTTCAAAAGTTTCTAAAGATAAACTTTTTTTCCTCCAAAATCCTTTCTCACAACATTATACCAAAATGATGGCTATCAGGTTCATGACAGAGGAGCTTAACATAGTAAATCCTCAATGATGTTAGATATTCTCTATTACTATAACTATGGTCATGACTATTTTTGCTTTTTCCTGGCTTGTCCCAGCCAGACTGGATAGTTCTCAGTCCTAACCTCATCCGTTCTGTACCAGCATATCCTGATTCCATTCTTAAGCAACAATTAACCCAGGAGTTTAATAGTAGTGTGGGGTTCATAATGCCCCAGATAAGCACACATACTCCTATTTTTTCTAAATAAAAGTCTTTCAGGAAGATTACTCTGGATATGGGGCCAAGCCACATCAACTTTGAGCGCCTTGTGCATCCTCATTACCGAAGCTGCTTGGTGATTGAATACTTATTTTTCTAGGTATGTCAAAGCTCCATGTGCGGACATACAATTCAAGAAATAAGTGTGCAAGGGACAATAGGTTGCTATGGAAGCTGATATTACAATGTCCAAAGTCATCTAGCTCTAGACACTGATGCATTAATAAGATGTTTTATCAGTTAGTATGCCCTGCGAGTGTACGTGAATGCAAGGCTATGTTCTTCTCTTAATACTTAACATGAGAATCTCATCTTCAGGTAGTTACCTTGTACATCATCATGTGAGATAAAATGAAGATGGATATTTTCATTATGCATCTTCTTTTTTTAAGGAAAGCAGATATTGCAAATGTATCACTTTATTGTTCTTGTTATATATCCTGTGGGTTTAAGAATAATGGCTCCATTAGAGTTTTATGTATCTCCTGAACCAGGGAATGGTCAATTATTGGCAACAATCACATTCCCCACACCTACCTAATGGCTGGTGGCCCACACTGTAAATTAAATAGGAAACATAGAGCAAGCAGAAAATGTGGACCCCTGCTTTGGCTAATTTAAAAGGTGTTTCATAACATTAACCCTGCATGGAAAAATCCCTGCCAATTGCCAGGGTACTATAGAAATATGTGTAGAGTATGGATTTCAGTTTTGGGCGCTACATTGTGAGACCATCATTAACTATCTGGATGGTGACCAGGATAATGAAGGAAGTGGAAATCATACTGAATGATTGAATAAATGGCTGAAGCAAATAGGATGGTTTTCCTAGGAGAAGGGGACATTTGGAGAAGACTTAATAGCTATCTTTAAATATTTGAAGGCCTGTGGGAAGGAGTTGACATATTCTGTTTTAAGGGGTCATAATAAGAGCCATGGTTAGAAATTACTGGTGTTCAGGCTCAACATAGAAAAGGAGCTTTAAAATAATCAGAGCTCTCTGATGAAGGAATGATCTACTCTTCAAAGAATTAGATGTTCCTTCTTTAGAAATGTTCAAGCAAGCCCTGATGAATGTGGTTTATAAATGGATTCACTGCATAGCAGAGTGAGTTGGACTAGATAATATCTTCAATGTCTTTGATCTCGGGATTCATCTGGTTCCCCCATGTCTCTGATGTCTTGCTTTTGCATCATATCCTTCAATGGGAGGTGTTTTGAGCAAAGAAATGGAGATAGGTGGACACTAATACTTCCTTCATTCACTAGCCATGACTACATGGCTGGCATGTATAAGCACCGTGCTCGGAAGAACTGCATGGAGACCCTGGAGACTTGTTTTTATAGATTGGTTCTATACCACGATACTGGAAGTTTGTTTTTTGTGCATTGTCTAATGGAAGAGAGATCAATGAAAGAATGAATGAGGATGACACCAAATGGGCTCTTGGAGTTGTTCAGGTCAAGAAGGCTTTTGTTTTCTACTGGACAGTACAGATCGATGGCTAGATATATCTTAGACTCACCTTCTCTGTTCTATGATCCCCCATGTAGGTTCAGTCCATGCACCAGGTTGATGGCATGGCCTAGATAGTCTTCAAAGCAACAACAACAATAACAACAACAACAAATGGAAGTTGCAAAACATTTCTGAATACGTCCTTTCAGTGCTGGTAGCGTAATTTTAAACATTTTTGTATGTAGGGTCAGTTTGCTTTAATCAGAAAGTCAATTCCAGTGGACATTTCCTGGTGAGCTTCCAGAACTGAGAGTGTCAGAGCCATTGTGCAAGAAGGGAGTAGAGCCAATTCCCTCTGCTCTAGCAGCTGAGTAAGTTTGCTCTTCAGTAGCTGCAACTTCCCTGTGCCCTCAGGACAGGTGCTCTGTGAGTACCTATGGAATGTTAATTGGCCAAAGTGATTTGTTCAGAGGCTACATCCATGTGCAAATTCAGATTTACTCACCTATAATCAGCTTATCAGTTTTTATATTTGGGTTCCATAAAGGGTCCCTCTAGGATGGCATAGTGATCATGGAATGGGATTGAATTATGGTTGACTTCGTGTTCCAGACCCTATCTTTGGGCTTATTATTGGAAATTGCAAGAATTTTTGAGAGGCATTACATAAATCATCCCACAAAATTTTCTTAAATTCGCTTCAACTTTGAAAGCACAATGTATTTTAAACAGAACATTTGGGAGCTGGAGATGCTACCAAGTAGAAAAAATTAGTAAATTTAAACTTAGTAGTAAAAGGTAGACAGTCTCTGCTCAGGTTTTAGAAGAGATGGATATACATTGAGAGTTACTAGGAGAAATATGTTGGACAGAAGGAAGCTTGAATGAAACCAAGAGCAGCCCCATATCCTCACTACTCATTTTGAATGGAAGGGAAAGGAAGCAAGAAGTAGGTTGATGTCTTGTATATTTGGTCATTTTGTTGGCAGAGGCAGTGAGAAAAAAACTGACTTTGCTCTGTCCATTCCTTTTAACTGACTGCATAGCTCAGGAAGCCATAGATACCACATGGGGATGACATGTTGAAAGTGTTCTTGGTCCCTGTCAAGAAGAAGGAAGTGTGGCAAGGAAAATTTTTATAGTGTGTGTTATTTGAACCTAGGCTGCATTTCTGACTCCAGTGGGGTATTCTTTCTTCCTCAGAACTTCCAGACTCTGTCTTTGTGGGTTGACTATAGGCAGCTTATTGTAGTTGTCCAAACCAAAGTCAGCTTATGTCAATCCATCTCATTTTCAGCTTTGTGTAAAGCTATTCCCTTTATTATTTTTGACACACATTCTTAGATTAGATCCACATGTTTATTAATTCCAAGAGAAACCCATTGGAAATCAGATATGGGCAATTTATGACTCCTCAAATCCTGGAAAGATTACAGAACTCTTTTAATAATAAAATACAATATGCAGTTATTCTAAAAATTTTTGCTCACTTATCTTCATAATCATAAATTATTTCATACCTAATTACAAATAGGCAGACTGAATAATTGTCTTCAATGAGGGATGTTTGACACTGAGAAAATACAGCCTTATTTTATAAATCTTTTAATGTTCAGACTATAAATATGTCACCGCTAAGGAGTACTGCATCTTTAAGTGTATTAAAGTCACTCTTGTGTAACCAAACATAATGGGATTTTTAAATGAATTATAACTAAAGTAGTTAACAAACAACTTTTTAAACTTTCAACATGTGTACAGCTATTTGAAATTGTCCTTTTCATATTAAATGCCCCAGCATATATTCTACTCATAGCATTTGGCAAAAAGAGATATTGGTAGAAGCTTTTCCAAGATATAGATTTAATAGAAAAAATAATTTGATAGGAAATTTGATACATGTTCTCCCCTTGTATGCACAGGGAATCACATCAATGAGTTCTTGGAGTGCTGTTTGTGTTTGGGAGGGTTTTGGAGCAAGAGCAGTGCACGTGCATTTAATTTAGTAAGAAGATTGTCCATGTGTGCTCTCCTGCCTGGGACGTGGAGTACTGAAACTGTAAAAACACGAACTCTTTCCTTCTGTTTGAGATCTCAATTCACACCATGGATGGGATGGCCAGCCCTTGGAAAGTAGGAGTTTACACATTTATCTAGTTTTCATTTATGTCCTGTGTATCTTATTTCATAATTCTTGTGACAGATTGGAATGACTGGTTTATATGTCTTTGGTTGCTATTGAGATTGGTTTCTAAATTCCAAGACAGAAAGATTTTTATCTATTTCAGTCACCACTGCATCCTAGGAAATAGTAGGAGTTCAATGATTTTTTTTTTTTTTGAATGAGAGAAAGAACTAGCATTTGTTGAAGTCTTGCTTCTTGGAGTTTGGAAGTATAAGGACAAGCAAAAAGTCTTTGCTTTTGAAAAACCTACTCTTTAGAAGAAAGAATGGTTCTAACAACTCAGAAATCTGGAGAGCTTAAAAGAGAATTGCTGTTAATCAAAGCATCATTTTCTGTTGCTTTGGTGTTTAATAGACAATCACGTGACTTAGTATAAGAGAAACAGAGGGTCTGGGGACAGTGCTGTTGGCCTGATATCCCCAGAGGTTTGATAAATAGTACTGGGACCTGATTCAAGCATGGACAGAAAGACCCTATTTATGGGAAACCACTGTGTTGGAAAACTCTTTTGATAATGGAACAAGGATACTGCCTCTATCTGGTGATAGACATCATAGTCACCATTTCCATCAAAACTTGTTGAGGTGGCACAGTCTTTGTGAGTGGCATGAGGGACAGTACAAATGACCCTACTGTGGAATCTCTCTGTAGTATCTGAGCCCTACTCTCAGGACAGGAAGTTTTCTATCAGGCTCACTGTAGGTCACTAAGTCACTTGGTGACTGGTAATACCAGTCACTAAGGTCCCTGGTGTGTGTCCTTCTAGGTTTAATATATTCCAAACCCAGACTGGAGACTGGTTATAATCTATGTGGATTCTGGGCCAGACAAGAACAAATTGTTGAATGTGGGCAGTCTACAGGTCTCAGCTGTGATTCCCATGAGCTAATGAGAGCTCAAGTCTAAACAAAATGAGCCAATACTATGTCCTTAAGCACCATTCTGCTCCAACAATGAGACATAATCTGCTACATGAAGCAAAACCTTTGTCACTAGGAACTTGGTACAACAATTTGGATAGGAAAAAAAAATGGCTCCTTTTCTGCACCTTCTCTCATGATTCTCTAAATTCAGAGTATAAGCGCGGGCAGCTTTGTCTCTAAGGTGGTTGGTGATGACAGAACTCTCAGCCAAGGGAGGAAATTCTGACTGAAATAAAGCAGAGGGACTTAAGTTTTTTCCCCCTTCCTCTACCCCTTGCTGTTAAATAAAAGCCTAAAGCCAGATATTTCTTACTGGCCAATGGTGTCTCTTTCTCATCATTACGATCAGGAAATATGTAGCTGAGATGGACTGAGCCTCATGCTTTTCACTTCATCTTTCTGATACTACTTTTGGAAGTGTGCTTTGCTGAGAATAAAACATATTCTTTGGCCCCAGTGGTGGTGGGAAAGAGTGCTCCATTCCCGCCATCTGACATCCTAGGTTGCTAGCATGGATTAAAGAAAAGTTCTACAGCAGAGCAGAGCTAAACAAGCAGGGAAGGTGGTGCTAGACAGCATGGACTTCTGCTGCTGTATTTCAAAGAAGGGCTCTATAGAGATATTTCTTTATTTAAGGGAGTTTTGGTAAAAAAAATATGCACTTTCCTTTTTCCTCCCATCAACTTTGTCCTCTTATCTTACCTATTCATTCCCAATAAAGTTGATTGCTGCTGCTATGGTTCAGAAAAAGCTAGTGACCTCTGTAGACTTCTCCTTTTGCCTTATTTATGATAGCAAGAGCCCAAGCAGACAGAAACTGTCAGACTTATCAGTGAAAAGTCAAGAAGAGTTTGTTTTAAGCTACGAAGAATGCAAAAGTCTTTAATTTTTTTTATTTAAGCGCTGAATATTTATTTTCCTTCTTCCCAAACTCAATGGGTAAGAAGTGATGAGAATGGAATTCAGTGGGTCAGTAGGGGTGAGCACACTGGAAGAATAAGTTATACCAGCTATTGTCATTTTTGTATGTTTGTGTGCACAAGCCCACTCAGGAAAAGAAGCATATGAACGGTGACCGCAAAGGCTTCCATAATAATTCTGAACCCACGGATAAATCACAGAAGGCTCCTATTGGCTTGCATATTTGACTTAAAGTTGATGACTTATATTTTTCCTAATGCACCGTATATTGAAGTTTTAACAAGAAAAAGTCTGGCGAAGAGGTACAGTTGGGTTCCATGGAAGGCCTCCATTGTTCTATGGGATCCTTGGCACAAAAGATATTACGTGTGTCTTCTCTTTCCCAAGTACCTGGTGTGAAGGGCAAGTTACTTTATTCTTCTCTACCAAATCCTTATCCCTGTGAAATGGGAATCTCTGGGGCATAGTGATGAACATTGAGTCAGTCAAACAAACTTCTTTTATGTCTGACAGTGTAGTATCTGAGTCAGGAGCACGGAGTCTAAATCCAGAGTGCTGGCTCCAAATGCCTGGCTTTGTCACTTACTAGCAGCCAGCCTGGAGCTCCTGTAAGGTGAGGGATAATGATAGAGGGTACCTGGAACAAAGTAAGTACCTTATGACTAATAGTCATTGATGTTATTGATATTCTTATCATGCATTTCTTTTTTTTTTAAGTTTTTCTTTATTTATTTGAGAGAGATAGTGAGAAAGAACATGAGACGGAAGAAGGTCAGAGGGAGAAGCAGACTCCCCATGGATCTGGGAGCCCTATGCAGGGCTCGATCCTAGGACTCCGGGATCATGACCTGAGCTGAAGGCAGTGGCTTAGCCAGTTGAGCCACCCAGGAGCCCCTAGTTCATGCATTTCTAAATTCAGCAAATATTCACTGAGTGCCAGCTACAGGCAAGACCCTATGTTAAGATTTAATCTCTACTAGTAAAAATAAATAGAGCTTCTCTTTTGTGGAGATTCCCATCTGGTATGAGGGGGCCAATGTGTAGGAAAGCATATTTTAATGATAATTTCAGGTTGTTGTAAGTGTTAATGATAAATTATAGGTGTGATGAGAAGGAGATGAGACAAGGAAACTTTGGAATGTAAGTAGTAGGCATTTTTTTGAATCAGGGGGCAGCTTACGCCCTTTCCAAGGCCCGAGTCCTGTTTTAATATGCGGTTGTGTACTCTTCTTCTCAGAGGAGTTCCCCTGAGTTGTATAAGCCTCCATAAAACCTGGATATGCCTCTGCTGAGTGGTGATAAATGACAGAACACCTTACTATAGAGTGAGAAGGGCTGATCCATGTCCAGACCCAGGGGGAGTGTCTTCCAGGTAGAAGCGGCCACATGAGCAAAGCTCTACAAAGGGCTGTACAGGCTTGAGAGACATTAGAAAGGCCAGTACGGTCAGGGTGTGGTGAGGTAAGGTCAGAGAATGGACAGGGGCCAGATCTGGTAGAGAGTTGTCAACCAATTTGACAAACTTAGAGTTCACTTAGGTTGGTGCTATGAGTTGAACTGGATCACCTCCAACTCAAAAGAAAAAAGATATGTGGATGTCCTAACCCCCCAGGACCTCAGAATGTGACCTTATTTGGAAATAGAGTCTTTATAGCTATCATTGAGTCTACATGAAGATATTAGGGTAGGCCCCAAACCAAAATGACTTGTGTCCTTATAAAAGAGGAAATTTGGACACAGAGACAGGCATGCACAGATGGAGGGTGAGTGAAGTCCCAGTGAGGACAGTGCACAAAGACAGAGGGATGAAGAGATGTACCCATGTGCCAAGAAATGCCAACAATTGCCAGCAAATCTCCAGCAGCTAGAAGAGGGAATGAAGGACTCCCCTACATATTTCAGAGGGAGCAGGGCCCTGTAAACACCTTGACTTCAGACTTCTAGCCTCCAGAACTGTGAGACAATACATTTCTGTCATTTTAAGCCACCTAATTTGGGATGCTTTTTTCCTGTAGTTATAGGAAAAAATGTAGATGGAAAGGTATTAGAGAATTTTAAGCCAGTGAGTGACAATTTATTTTATAAATAAATAAATAAATATATATATATATATTAAGATTTTATTTATTTATTTGAAAGAGATGGAGAGAGAGGGAGAGTGCACAAGCACGGGGGTGGCAGGCAGAGGGAGAAGCAGATTCCCCACTGAGCAAGGAGCCCAATATGGGACTCGATCCTAGGACCCCGGGATCATGACCTGAGCTGAAGGCAGATGCTTAACTGACTGAGCCACCCAGATGCCCCATCACAATTTATATATTTATAATACACATATATATTATAAATATATTATAATATATTTATATTTATAAGATGCCTTTGTAAAGAGTACATTGAAAGTGAGCAGAAGGAGGGAGGCCAGACTGCAACTTTTAGAGACCCAGGTCTTAGATGATGTACATAGGGACTGTGGGGATAGAAAGAAGTAGATGGATCCTGGATTAACTTTGTCAGTGGACCCATGGTATTTGCTAGTGGGTTGGATGTGTGGAGTAGAGAAAGGAAGAGCCCAAGGATGACAGAGTCCCTGAGTCCCTCTCTGTCTTACCTATAATGTGCTGTGTCTTTTTGCTGAGAAATATTCATAGTGTCTCTGAAATCCTTGCTCACCAATTTCATGGCATCATTTTACTTAAAAATCTCTCTTGTTTATTAACTTTAATAGCGTTGTATTTAGTTACCGTGTTATGAGGGTAGCTATTATGCCAGATGGTTCCACAAATAATTATCTTCATTCTTCCATGAGTGCTCTATTTATTTTTGCTGATTATTAGTGCATTTTTGAATCCATTAAAGCCCTAAAGCTCTACCAGTAGGCACCTAAATAAGGCCCCATAATCCTGAAGAAGAAGAATTTAGTATGTGGTAGTTGAGCTACTAAAATCTCCCCAGCTACACTACTGTTTCAGTCATTGAGAGTTTAACGGAGGAGAAAATCAGAATGTATTGATTTCATCTTATGTCCCTTGGAGGAGGCATTCCAACTTGTTTTTATGATGTTTTGAAACACACATGACAGTGCGTCTTAAAGTATTTGAGGAAGCCCAAATATGCTGGGTGAGCCCATGACCAGCTTTCCCCTGAGGTCTGGCTCTATGTTGATGTAAAGCCCTTTAATAGAGCCTGGAGGCACGAGAGAGAGGACAGATTTTCTCTGCTGGGAAGTGCGTATCCTCAGACCACAGACCACAGGTTAGATTAGAATATCATATTTTCCATCCTGACTCCAAGGACTGCACCCTAACTCTGTTGAAACCTGTGTCCATTTGCTCATAACTCTGTCTTACAGTTTTGCAGGTGAAAAATTCACCAGAAATAGTCCCTCCTGGTTTTAAATCCCCCTAAGCCTGCTGCCAGACACCTCTTCCTTTCTTTTCCCCTTCCTTCCTCCCACAATCTTCGCTTTTCTCTTTCCTCCCTCTTTCTATTAACTTAGATCAGGAGGGCGTATGTTTTGGGGGTCACGGGTAGTAAGATAGCAGAACCTTGCCCAAGCGGTCATCTTCTAATGATGAGCGTGTGTCAAGTGGTCATAAGTCAAACTGAGTATGTGTTTGGAGGAAAGACACATCATTGGAATGGTGCACAGCTAGATGGGTGGGAGTACCTGGATGGTGGGTGTAGCTGGGTTTTACTTCTGACTTGGACAACCTCTCTGACCTTTAGATTCTTTATCCTTGATGCATATGAATAATGATCCACATAGTGAAGGTCAGATGAAATAATGTATGTGAAAGGACGTTATGCGCTCTAAAGTGCTAGATATATGTGAGGGAGGAATGTCTAAAAGTAAGGGAGAGCTCAATGTCCTGACCTGAAAAGAATTGCAGGACTTATTGTTAAGTAGAGTAAAACAAAACAGTACGGACAGTGTGATGCACAGTTATGCAAATTTGTATACAATCAAAAGAAACCATTAAAAAATGTGTCTTTGTGTTCACAGATGATTGTCAGTGTATGGAGAAATGATGGGATGTGTGGTGATGGCCCCACAGTGGACACAGTTCTCTGTGGGGAAGGAACGGGCCGGAGGGGCTAAGGGGAGATTTCCACACATTGTATCCCTGTATTTTAAAACAAGAATGTTTTCTGTGTAACTATATCTACTATGGCAATATAGTTGTACAATATTACTTGTATTAGTGATGTAGTACTTCCGTAGAAATACAGTAAAACCAAATAAAGCCTTTATAAGTTTAAAAAAATACTGTTAAGAAACTATGGTTAGCAGCAGAGGTCATGACATTAAAACTCCTCTTTTGCTGTTTATCTGAGTCACATTTTTTTTTAAAGATTTTATTTATTTATTTGACAGAGAGAGAGATCAGTAGGCAGAGAGACAGGCAGAAAGAGATGGAGAAGCAGGCTCCTTGCTTGAGGAGCAGAGAGCCTGGTGCGGGGCTCGATTCCAGGACCCTGAGATCATGACCTGAGCCGAAGGCAGAGGCTTAACCCACTGAGCCACCCAGGTGACCCCAAGTCACATTTTTCATTCATCTTCTCAGCCAGCCGAAACACTTCTTCAGTACTTGTAAGTTACACACTGGGCCTCCCCCAAATGTGATAAAATGTCCTCCCTGTGGTTGGCATTATTTACAATGTTTAAGTTCTGGGGAGGTCCTGGCTTATAAGGGAAACAATGATAAGATTGTAGGATCACCAATAGGATGAAGATAGAATTATATTTAAAGACAAAGAATTCTGGCAGACTTTTTTGGTGACCTACTCAGTATTCATTTCAACCCGAATATAAAGAAGATCTCAATTTTGTTCAGGCAGTAATGTGCCCAGCATCAGGAGGTGGATCATGACTGGTCTAAGTTTACATGAGATCCTGTTGTTTCTTGCACCCCATCTAGCTGGGCGTGTCCATGTGACCTGGGCTACTCAGGTAGTTCCTAGAGAAGCTTTTGCTTTCCTAAACCAAGGAACAGAGCTGGCGCCTCTCCTTCTCCCTCTTCCTGCTGGGATGTCAATATGAAGTTTGGAGCTGTAGCAACTATCTCGCTGTCTTAAAGATCCAGGGACACCTGGGTGGCTCAGTGGGTTAAGCCGCTGCCTTCGGCTTGGGTCATGATCTCAGGGTCCTGGGATCGAGTCCCGCGTTGGGCTCTCTGCTCAGTGGGGCACCTGCTTCCCTCTCTCTCTCTCTCTGCCTGCTTCTCTGCCTACTTGTGATCTCTCTCTGTCAAAAAAAAAAAAAAAAAAAGATCCAGAGGACAGCACAAGTTGTGGGCTTTAACACCGTTGAACCACTAAATCAGTGTCATCAACATTCTGTCTTCAAACTCCTTGTCCTGTGAGAAAGTAAACCATTTAAGAAGCACTGTCCACTAATTGCAACTAAATGCATTCCTAACCGATACAGGAATGCACTAAAAATATCACACTCGAGTATGATTAAAAAAAAAATAGTAATTGCACAGTACGTTTAAACCCAACTTTACATAAGCAATCCCTCAATGAATCTGGTAAACTTTTGCAGAATGCTAATGTGAAACCTAAGTTTGGACTATGTCTCTGACAGGAAGTTGGGAGCCAGAGGGACGTAACGCTCAGACCTAGCTATTGGTGCTAGTATAAATTCTGGTTGTACATTCATGGAACCCTGCGGAAGATTGAAGCTGTGGGCAGGAACCCAGAGGGGCTGTCTCCTGTGGTTGTACTTAGTATGATTGCTAAATATTTTCCATTCTCCTATTTACAGGTAGGGTTGCCAGATTTAAAACATAAAAATATAGGATGCACAGTTAAGTTTGAATTTCAGATAATATGACAAGTAATTTGGGGTAAAAATATGTCCCGTGACATATTTGGGATCTGCATTCATGAGCAAGACACACAAATATGTCAAATTAAGTGAGCGAATGAGCTTGAAATAGGACCTTCGGTCTCCAAAAGTAGGTTATCCTGCTTGTCAATTAGTTTTTCCAGAAGAGTTTGTTCCCTTCTCTCTGTATGTGTGCTGTTGACTTTTTTCATCATCTGTGCTTTCTCTGTATGTATTTAAAGATAAAAAAAAAAAAAAAGTGAGTCATGGCACATTAGACTCACTTAGACCCGCTGTGGATTTTCTGGCCTGTTTTCTTTGATTTTCTCTGGAAACCTGGGTAGGGGCTAGAAGCAGAGAGAGGGGAAGGCAGCAGCCACCACAGGAGGGATGGGCAGGGATGGGACTGGCTCAGCCACAGACTGCAAATCAGACGCTGGCGGGCTGTCACGGCTCCCGTGCAGGGCAGCGGGCAGCACGTACTGAGAATTGAATGCCACTGTAGTTATCAGACGAGTCACCCGTCAGCGCAGTGCCTGATGCCGTTTGGCTCCCCAGACCCTCTCCCATAAATCTCCACCTAAATTAGAACGAGAAGAGATATTCAGCTTCAGATTTCTGCCAGGCTTTCATTAATCCTCTAGACACTGGCGGGATCTGTCTCGCCTTCTCCTTTTCTTTGCCAGCAAAATGACACTGAATGAAGAAGGTACCTCAGAACATGCTGGTACATCCCTGACAAACTTTCATAACTATACCCAGCTGTTTCTCCAATCTCGGCTCTGTGTAGCCTCCAAATCGCTGATTAATTTGCACACAGCTGCTACAGATTCTAGGGAGACAAGCTCCTGAAAACATTCAGCGGTGCTGGGATGAAGCCTCTAATTTCCTTAAGTGAAAAGTTTCTAAAGCTGTTTAAATTGTCTGAGGAGGCTGCGGAGGCAGGACTCCTGGGCTCCCTCCTAGCTTGTCTGACAGCCTCACGGCTGTGCAGAAAAATCCACTGAACTGTTGTGTGCGTGTGTTGCACAATAGCTCAGAGCCACCGAGCCTCTGCTTAGTATCTTTTCTTGAAGGATTAGTGGGCATCTATGTCACGAAAGGCACAGAAGGAGACAGGGCATTGTTGCCGATGGGACCCTGACCTTTACCGATGGACAGACCCAGACGTAAACCCTACTTCTCTCCTTAACTTGGGCCTTGGGCCAAGTTCTCATCTGTAAGAACCGAGTCTATATCAAAGTGCCCCTGGGAATGAGATAATGCATTCAACAGGAACAATTTGAAGTGTTTTCCTAGCCTTTCTCCTACCCACTGTCTTAGGGAAATTTTGAGCTCTCTGGGCTGCTTTGTTTGTGTAAGTGGGGATAATGGGTGGAGAAGGCAGTTTGGAAAGGTCTAGGAGACCATCTGCAACGACCCTGGTAAGGCCAGAGATATAGTCCTGGAAGTGACTTGTAACTGTAGCCAGAGGAGAGAAGAGGCAGGGTGCCAGACAGACTGATGTCCGAGAACGCTTTTGGAAACTGGGAGAACAGAGGGCTGATGAGTATCTCCTGTGCTCTGCTCTGTGACAAATGGGGGACGAAAAGGAGAGGAAGGAGAGAAAATGTGTTGCTGTGGGTTATAAATCAGTCTTCTGGAGTTGTTCGATGCTGTTTGGATGTTGGAGCCACTGATGGGTTGTGGGCGTGGAATGCTTTACGATCATCTCCAGGCAGGGGGGAAGAAGGGCTGGGAAGGGGAGCTGGGCAGGAGGTGGGATATCAGAAGGATAGACTAGACCAGACCTGATTAGACCAGACTAGGTGAGGGAGGCAATGAGCACTTTCTAGTCACAGAATGTCTATAACATCTTCAACTCTATCCCGAGATGGTGGGTCATAAATAGAATCCTATAAATAGAATGGGTCATAAATAGAATCCTCTTACCAGTCTCTTAATCTAGGACACTTTCCCCATGAGACCCCACCAGGCCACATTCATCTCCTTTAAGATGCAACCCAGTCTCTTCTACCTCCTACATCTCCCCACCATGCTCATCTCCATGGTTTCTGAAGTTCAATTTTGGACTCATAGTCTCTTCTACCGTCTTCATACTGAGACACAGTGTTGGATTATTTTCTGGACCTTGCTTTTCCTTCTAATTAGATCATGAACTCCTGGAAGGCAGTGGTTCTATAACTCTTTTTCTTTTATCCTTGGAGCTAAGCGGTGCTGAAAACAAATAAATAGCTGTGGCATTGGAACCAAGTTGGGTTTCAGTGTGTACCATGCATGATGACCACTATAATCCTATGTCTTAGAAGAATGAGATACAGATAAATGTAGAATTTTCCATGGAAATGGAAATCATCCTGCATTATCTTTAAAGAATTTGGTAAATCAACTTAATATAATATAAATCTATAACAGGAACAGAACGATTGTTCTATTGCTGGGCTAAGCAATGACCCTCTTCTAGAAACAGGTAAAAGAACAAACAAGTCACTGTTTGGACTCACCTATGTACAAATGGCTCCTTTTAAATTGAGCCAAGAGGCTTAAATAAGCCAAGAGGCTTTAATTTATTAATATAGATTGTTTAGGCAGTTCTGTATTTATTGAATTTCTATAATCTCATTTCTCCAAAAATCCTGAAATTATGCCTGGAGAAGACTGCATCTGAGTTTAGACAAGAGTTGCTATTGCTGTTTGGTTGTACAGGTTGAAGCAAGGAAACAGAAGCCCTAAATAGCAGGAATCAAAAGCCCTCTATGTCCCAAGAGTCACAAAGGTGAGGTCTATGTTGACACTGACCAAGAGAAAATGCAGAGGAGGAGGAATGTGGAAGAGAAAACAAACAGCTCATTTGGTAATTGTCAGGGGATTTTATTTGTGTGTGCTTTTCAAGAAATTAATTCAGAGAACTTAAAAGAAAAAAAAGACATTCCAATAGTGAGGTTGGTGGCTGTCAAACAATCATTTCCCCAGTTTCATGTGAATAAACTGAGGTCCAAAAACACGAAGACCATTTGAAAGTAATCAGCTAAATAACCCTGGTTCGGTCACTGAGAGAATTTGACTTGAAGAATATTTATCATGTAAAAACTAACAAGATCTGTACATGAGGGGAGGTCCTATGACAAAGGAACTATTTGCTTTACAGAAGGATTTTTCCAAAGTTCCTTTAAAAACCAAAATGCTCAGTGCACTTGAATTTCGATTTGATTTTTAGATATTTGATTTACCCACAATTTTTCAAGAACTCTGCAATTGCATAAAAACACATTGAAATGGAGGTAAAGCCAGGCCAGTTCAGTTTCAACTTGAATTAGAAGTGCCCCAAGTGTCTGAAGGGTGCTATTTCTTCCAGATCAGTTTATACCTAACTTTATTTCCTTACAAAATGAAAAAAAAATTTTTTTTTACTTTGTGTGACTTTCCATCACAGATATATATTCTTAGGTATGATTCAGCTTTATCTTCTATTTTCTTATCTGCCTAAGAAGATGCAGTTGTTCAAAACCAATTTACTTGGCTAATTCTTTCCTCTGTCATCTTTGTAATCATTTCCGATAGGCTTGGCCAAACAATTCTTTCTCCAGCATGTGGTTTCATCTGGGCTGAAAGTTTGTGTCCGCAGAGTCTGTTGTTATGGCAACAGCTGGGCTGTTACCAGCTCGATATTATGGTTTTACTGCAAGAAAAGGAAAAGAAAAATGAGCAGGGGTGGAGGGGAACATTTGGCCATTTCCACATATCTGTTTTTAAGTAATTGATCTTACCTCCTCTGTCATAGTTAATTTTTTGGCATAATTCTCTCCTCTCAAGGACCTTGAGATCTGCTAAATGAGTCCTCTTATGCACATTAATAATTTAATTAATATTCATTGAGACGGGACCATGCAGTGTGGTCCAGCATAGGCATGATGATTCATTGACTTGGGCAAACAGTCCATAAATATGTATTGAGCAACTACCCTGTGCTGAGTAAGGTTTTAGGAGCTGGACCCAGCAGTGAGTATATCAGACAATGGCATGGCTCTCCTAGAGACTACCTGCTCTTAGAAGAGACGGGAATTGAACAAGTAAAGACATACATGAGGTGCATTCAGATGATTACATGTGGTGTGAAGAAGGTAAAATAACATGGTATGACAGAAGGATGGGGGAGCAGTGCAGGGGGCTCTCAAGGGAAGTCTGAGACTTGACATTGGAGCTGACATCTGAATGATGAGGAGTGGAGCATGTGAACATAGTGGGAGAAGGCTTTCCAGGCTGAGGAGACAGCACGTGCGTGAAATTGCTTGAAATGTTTTAAAGGAGAAAAATGCCCAAAGAGTCTGGAGCGTGGCTAGCAAGGGAACAGAGAGCAGGAGGGGAGCTCTCAGAGGTAATCAGGGTTCTAATGATCGGTGGTGATAGGTAGGAGGGTCAGCTTCACAGGTCAACGACCCGTACTGTCAGTCACTCAAGACCTCGTGATCTTACTTAATGCTATGCTGTTTCTGTGTTGAAGTTCGTAATGATTTTACCTTCAAACTTGTGTTTCTTAGGTGAAGTCTAATGAGACAATAGATCACGTCTGTGAGGAGACATGGTATGTGTCTGTCTGCTGTTCCTTACCAGCCACTTGAATATAGCCTTTGTGATGACCCATAAGCACAGAAGAAGTTCAGCAAGGCTGCAAGTGAGGGCAAGTTAATTGTGTTACATCAATGACTCAGTTAGTGGGGCACTACCAGCCCAGAGTGGCCACGTACTCTGAACTAGAATTCTCCTTGAACATGGAAGGCAGGCAACGACATTCTAGGAAAGCACTAAGGATCAAAGAACCATATCCTATCCTTTCTCACTCATGTTTCTTCCCTGTACTGCCCAATGACTGCCATTGAAAGTCACGACAACAGAGGAAGAGGAAATATAGAGCAACTCATTTTCATTTTAGTCCTTCCTTCCTCACTCACCAATAAGCCAAAGGCAGATAGTGTTGGTATAACATGCAGTATCTAGAAGTGAAGTGAAAACGGTAAAATTCGTTTTGTGCAGAATTTCCACTCTTCCGGTAAGAAGGGAATACATAAACATGTATGAGGTACTAATTACAGACTGTGTAATACCTGTGATTTCACGTGCTAATCACATGCACTTATATATGTCTGTAATACAGACATTGCATAATGTAAAGGTGAGCAGTAAAATTCATGCCCAATAATTTAAAATTTTCATGTTCCTTTTCTGAGAATGACGTTAAGTAACAAATTAAAAAAAAAATCACGACACATTGAGAAATTGTGGAGGAAAGGAAAAAAGCCTTATATATTAGTGCATTGAACAACACACTTTTCTTCCTGCTTTTTTGAACAGGGGGTGTCTTAGTTTATCCAGGCTGCTCTAACAGAATACCATGGACTGAGTGGCCTATAAACAACATAAATTTATTGTCCACAGTTTTGGAGGCTGGGAAATTTGGTGTCTGGTGAGGACCCTCTTCCTGGTCCTCCAGGAATGGATGGTGTCTCCTTGCTGTGTCCTCACATGATGGAAGGGACGAGAGAACTCTCTAGGGCAGAGCCTTCTCACCTCCAAAAGCTCCACCTCCTAATACCATCCCCTTGGGGGTTAGGATTTCAACATACGAATTCCGTCAGTTCCTAACAGGGGGCCCTTCAGTTTCATTTTTCTCTTCATTTTCACTTTTCATTTTAGTTTTCATTCCACAAATTAAGTAGCCATCCCTGATGATAACATAAGTCACATCACATAACAACAGACATTATTACCTATTGGAACTTGAGGAAATTACTTAGCATTTCCAAGCCTCGATTTTTCCCCCTTTGTCATACAGATAAGAATACCCCATAAGTGGGCTTGTGATGAAGTTCATTTATGAGATGCCGTGCATCTGTCACTGGGCAACCTTTTGTTTTCGGCAGGCATTCAATGAGCAGTAATGCAGGGCTCATAAACAGACCCTGTAGGATAAGATATGAGGTTCCGTGTGGATATGAATGATCTTAGCATGAGAGGGATAAGAAAGGCCTTCTCAGTGTAACAATTTCTACATCTCTATAGAGAAATTCTTGTTTTAAGGGAATTTGAGAGGGAGCATACCGCTAAAATATCCCATAATACCTTGGCTTCAGGAAAGCATTTGACAAATTATTTTATATTCTTTTGTGGAGAAGAAACATAGGCTAGGTGGTAAATCTGATAGATTTGTGTCAGTTCAGTAACTTTACTTAGAGAGTTTGATTAATGGATTATAGTAGCCTGGAGAGTGGATTCCAGTGATAGCTGGAGAACTTTGTTGTTGGTTCTGTCCTGTTTAATATTTAATTCATGGTTTCATGGAAGACACATCAAACATGATTATGGAATATGTGACTGATGCAATGTTAGAAGAAAGAGATAAAGCTTTTGTGACTAATGCAAAATTCAAACATATTTTCATAGACTGGCATCATGAACCAAATCTACTAGGGTGGAATTTAACATGGTTTAAGTTAGTTAAAAGTAAGATCAGGATAGACGATCCTAGGCTTACAAGAATATAAGCTGCGACAAAGGGCTAGAGGTCAGACTGTGAGTTATTCGTTAAAGCATGTATTTTTGGTTAACAGCTAAAGTGCCAGTCAACATTCTGGTTGCTATGAGGAATATGTGAAGGTGTTAGAAATAGGGAGTATAATAGTGAACGTGGCAGTTACAGCACAACTCGGCATGGAAGCGATTGAGGAGGGCAGGCAATGCAGACGACAACCAAACATGAACTTCATTCGCTATTTTATTTGAATCACATGATCATAGACTTATTATATAGTCTCATTAAATATGGGGACCAAATGGGAATATTCAGAAAGAATATTGCAAGATGCATCCAGAGGAGGGTACTATGAATAATAAACATTTTAAAACTCTGTCACTTGAGGAATGAATGGCTGATTGAGGGTTTCCTATTGCTATTACTACTGTAATCGATGATACCTTATTATAGAAAGTGAAACCAAATCAAAAAGAATCTCCGAGTCAGCTAATTTTGCATATTTAGCCAGGAAAAAGCAGCTGGGAAATGCTCAATTCCTATCTTTAAATATTTAACAGACTTTTATGTGGAAAATAAAATTACACTTTCTCTGTGTTGAATCTTATTTAGAATTAAGACAAATGAGTGGACATTGTAGGAAGATGGATTTTGACTCCATGTATGGAGAGCCTTTCTGCTGAGAGATGATCTTTCCATAAATGGGATTGTCCTTTTTGGGCCTGAATGACCATTTTCAGGCATGATGCTCAATTAAAGATTGAACCATACAGTTTCTGTGGTTGTTTCCTACACTAAGATTCCATCATGTTGTTATGGAATTTAATGCAATTCAACAATCATTTTGGCCCCTCTTTTGTGGTGTCTACTTCTCTGGGCAATCCAGAAGTTATGTAAACACTCAAAAAACATTCTGCCTTCACCAGATGTACTTTTGTCTACATGACTGACCAAGAATGTTTAACCAAGAGAGTTATCCTAAAGATATTTAGGATATTCAATTTAATTAATTCAATTCAAATTAAAATTTGAATGAAGCAAGGATTTTAGTTCTCAGAAATGATTGGGAAAAATGACAAAATAGAGAAATGTTGAGGTATAACAGTAGATACTTAACTCTACCAAAGATGGAGGTAGGTCATGAGTTGCCTATCACAAAATGATCTGTCAGTAAAGTTAAAAAAAAAGTCTTTAAAATATGTATTTCCTTATGCCATGAAGGGTACATTGAGGGGATGCAAAGGGGCAGGAACTGTGAAGATGGCTTGGGGACATTGTTTTCCAGATGTTCCCAATGCTTATACCACATCCTCACCCCTGTCTGCATGGTTCCTTGCACCAGGTCACCATTTTTGGCACCACATGACCCTAGCCACCACATCTCACACCACATCCCAGCCATGGCCAATGGGAATGAGGACAAGTACAATGGGGAGGCCGATGTGGTCTAGATGTGGGTTAGTGTGAGAGTTGCAGTCAGTGCGGGAAATGAGCTGCTGGATCCAACATGTGTTTTCTCTTTGCAAGTGTGAATATGAAACATGCAAAGGAGCCAGCCCAGCAGGATATGGCAGAAACTAGGACATGTGCAGAGGAACGGCAGAGAACAGATTCCATGAGGAGGCAGAAGCAATGGCATGAGGATATCGAGAGCAGAGAGCCCATGAATCAAGGCAGGAACAGCTGAGGTGGAGTAAGCATGAGGTCATATGTATGATGTGAGAGTACTAGATGCCCAAACAATGGGTGCCAGGAACACAGAAAACAACATACCAATACAAGAGTGTACTTAAGTGTCAACTTCTGTGCTAGATATGAAAACTCTTGTTGGAAAAATCAGAGAAGTAAAGATCATGGTGGTCTTGGGAATGAGGGAAGAGGTGAGAATCGAGGTGGATAGAAGTTGAATTGCCAGGAATGCTGTAGGTGGAAAGTAGGAATGGGAAACCTCAGGTGTGGGGATGCAAAGAGCAGCACTACTAAAAGATGATACTTGGGAAAATGCATGAAGTGTGCTAAGCGAGGACAGAAAGGACTACTTTCCCAAAATCCATTGGCCTCTTTGAAAATGCCAAAATGGCCTCCATGGGGCACTTCCACAGGTGAACACTCTCTTCCAGAGAAGGTCAAGTTTCTGCTGGGGACAAAGCAGGAATCCCTCCTGCGTGTCCTCTCAGTCCTTAAGGTCTTTTCCACAGTCACACTGAACTCCAGGCTTTTGCATTCACCTCCACTGTGACAGGGTGAAAGGCTTGTTCTGACGGTTTAATACTCTCTACCGGCAAAGGTGTAAATTGTGAGGGTGATCTGGGGGACTGTGGACAGCTGACCACAGGACCAGGGTAGAGAGCTTCTAATCATTTTCTATAAATAGCTGAACTCTTTCCAACTGGTAATGATTTTCTGTCTCTCTCTCCGCAAAGCCTGAACTGGAACCAAGAAGCGAATTGTTCTGACTTTTTCCACAGGTCCTCTGACTAAAAACAAAGTGGGGTCAGTCATCAGCCTGGGATGGTTAAGGAGAAGAGCATTGTTTTCTCTTGCCACTGATGGGTTGTAAATAAATTTGATTCCTAGTCTTTAACTTAGAGATTCATCACAGCTCCAGGAGAGGTGTAGACAGAGCTCCCGATTCTCTGCTGCCTGCTGAGGGTTGGACAAAGTGGTTTCTGTGTTTTCCTGAATAGGAAAATTTAGCCGAGGGTCAAGATGATGGGTCGAAATCTCAGCAAATGCACAACACTCAAAGCAAGGCCTGGTCTATTAAAATCCTATTAACTGGCTCACAAATTTCCCATTTTCACAAAAACTGCCAAGTTTGCCTGTTAGTTTATTATTCATACATGAAGAGATGCTTCTTAGAGGAGCTCATAAATATAATTTCTGTCAGCCAATGAGACTGAAGGTTTCCCATGAAGTGATAAACACAGTAGAATTCAGGGGGTTCAGATGTGAGGTGGAAAATGAAAGCTGAGTTAGTTTCTGTGAGTTGCCTTGTGGGAAGCAGCCAAAGAGATGAAATGGGTTACAGAATATAAAAATGTCTTCATAATCCTACTGAGAGTAGGAAAGTGGGCTCCCAAACTCTCTATTTTAAGAGCTGATAAGAAGCCCTTGATATACCAGGAATAAGCCAGGAGCATTGTACCCTCTTTTCAACATCTCTAGGAGGTTGCTACCATGACCCACTAGAAAAGCCTAATCTTCTGTGTTGCCCTTTTTTTTTTTTTGCAGTGAATCTTCCAGAATATTTATGACTCAAGGTTACCTAGTGAGTGAATCTGCATTCTTACTGAAATCACTGTCTGTTCCAGCATATGGAGTCCAGGGAAGAATTATAGTGGAAGCGTGGTCACAGGAGACAAAGTGGCTTTCTGTAATTGTAAACTATAATACTTTCTTGGGGGTGTTGGATCAATGGGCGTTCCGTGAGATGTATTGCTAGACCAGCGTGATTGCCTAAGAAGGGTTGAGTTTTCATCTGCTTAGAGAACTGGAGGAGGGATTGGTGACCTCAGTTCTGGTCCTAATCCTCCTCTGGAGTGTTGTGTGAATTTAGTTAAGGGAAACCACCTTTGTGCTCTGAGACTTCGGATGACATAATGACTGTACTGATATTTATAGGTCTTTAGCTGGGGGACTGCTACCCGGGTCCCTCTTGCTTCCTGCCACAAGGATGAAGGATACCAACCTGATTGATGAGCTTAGTAGATGCTCTAGTACCCGGTCTGTGTCCTCCTTTTAGGAGAGACCCCCAAACTACTTGGAGTGTTAATTATTGATAGCTCCCTGATCTGTCCCTCCCAGGAATTGTCCCTGGCTAAAGGGTGCTGCCCTGCCCTGGGTCATGTCCCTTCTCCAATGACTTTTGATACCAGGATACAAAAGTCCAGGCTTCTTGGCTCAATACAGGACAACTTGGAAGAGACATGTCAGTTGCAGAGCTCCTTATGGCATCTGTGGAGGCCTCTGTCACCACTCCACTGCGATTCAACATCTGTCTCTGCCCAGTCTTGCTTTTTTACTGTCCCACCCTTAACATACCCAAGGGGTGATCCTGAAATACCTTCCAATATACTCTCTCCTGTAAATCTCTGCTTCAGAGTCTATAGTCTGGGAGGACCAAGCTGAGAGAGTGAAAGGCTAGGATATGGATTATGTCTTATTTATTTCAGAGCTGGGTCATTGTTTTTTGGTGAGTGATTTAATTTAAATTTTAACTCTTAAGTAATATTGCAGGAGGCCTTGAGATATGCTTATCCTAAGAGGTCATGGGTTGGAAAAGGCTTAGCCACACTCGTATAATTTCATGTACCAGCATGTAGCAAGTAGATGGGTTTTTCGGACCTGAGAACTTTCTACCACTCTAAAAATCGTACCTACCACCTATGTGTCAGGCAGGATGAATGTTTCCAGGATGAATATAGCTGCTTGTTTACTGACTGTTACAGCGTCTTCTAAAAGCACTTACTTTTCGTTAGCTGCCTTGACTGCTACAGAGCTGCTAAGAGCAGTCATGATCCTCTCCCATCCGAGCTCTGAACACTGGAGTGTTCTCACCCCTGCTGTCTTCTGCCTCTTCCCCTCCTCCACAGGAAAGTTGAGAACTTTATGTTCTTTTGTCTCCTCTTACTGAAATAGTTCCACACTGAGACAACATGCTGTTTCCAGGGAGACCGTGAAAAGCAAAAGTTAACTCAGCTCTGAGAAGAGGTGCTGTTAAGTTCATGAGATACGTCTGTTTTAGAGGAAGGGAAAAATAACCCTGAGATGTTTTGGGGGTAAATAGAGATCTTTTAAAAGGCCGTAATGAATATTCAAAGGTCTTCACAGAGCTGAAATATATTTATTGAATGATTATAATCACGGAATAATATTTACCACTAGGGAGACTATTACTTATTAGTTGGGAAAAAAAAATCACTGTCCTTGTGGGTACAAGAAGTCAATTATTGATGATACATTTTCTTACCATCTCTCTTTGAATGCAGTGAAAAGTGACCCATCTCTTCCGGTTCCCATCCATCAATATAATACCTCTTGGCATTTACTATAGGTCACCATTTTATTCTCTCTAGTTGCTTTCACTTCTCTAATGCTGCAGAATTTTTGGACTTTTTGGAAGAGATTAAAGATAGTTATTATTATCCAAAACTCATGGGTTCCTTTATATTTAAATCAGAACAGGGGGACTGTGTGGTTCTGTCAGATATACTCCAATACTGCTCTTGAGGAAGCAGCATGGGAGATAGATTGCTGGTACACAGATCAGCACGTGAGTGGCCCCAGAGAGGAAGGGAAGGGACAGACTAAACTGAAATTTGAAGTGTAGGCGAATAGGAAGTGGGGAATGAAGATGGCCGAAGAAGAAAGTCTTGAAGTTATTTGTGTCAAATTCAGGCAAATGAAGAAGACAAGGCAAACTTCTCAGCTCCTCAAAAAACAGTTTTTCCTAAACAAAACAAAAACTAACAAAATCACACAACCCCCACCCAAACGTTGAATTACTTAATAGTGATAAGGGAGGCAGAAGATACAGTTTCTTGTATCTTGTGTTGGTGTGTGCATACTTAAATACTAGCTGTTGTTCATCTGGGCAACTGCCCCCAGCTTTGCAGGGAGGGCAGTTGACGGCAAGGAAAAAGAACAGTGTGGCCAGTGACCACCAGAGAGCAGCAGAGAGCTGCTCTGAGACTGGTCTTAAACAGAGTACTCTGTGAAGGACTTCAGCTCACTGGGGTTAATCCCCCAGACACTCAGCCACCAGAGAGATGGACTCTGTTGTTTACAGAAGATATTCCGATCGAGGATCAAGACTCTGTTCCCAGATTAAACTCAGCTGCGTTACCAAAGAGTTTTACTTGTAAAACTTCTCTGAGCCTCAGTGTTCCCATCAGTAAAATGGGGATAATAATAATACCTAATTCACAGAGTTGTTATGAGCAGGAAGCATAAAGATACCAGCTCTGGGCAGCCACTCCACAAATGCTGCCCATTAGCAAACTAACACTTATTTTTCTATGTGCCTGGACTCTTTCAGAGAGTTTGAGATTAGGATTTCTTCAGATATGAGATCTAGGACAGATTTTGTAATCAGTCTTAGTTCTGTGTCCTTCTGAGCTCAGAGAAAGTTCCCAGTGGGCCTCTCCACCACCCTCCAGCTGCAGGCAATCACTCCCAGAGAGCATTTCCCCAATGAGGAGACCAGCTGTGAGAGACCATATAGTTCGTTATTGACAGAATTGACGTGAGAAGGAATTAAAGTCTTAAAGAACATGATATTCCTAAATGTGATATTCCCTTTTGAAAGTTGAGGAGGCTGTTTTAGAATAGAAAAATTAGAAAATCCAGTTTCATCAACTCTACATCCTCAACCATCACTTTAACTGCATATGCATATGCGTATTAGAAGTTTTAGGGTCTTGCTGTCTCCAAAACTTTGGTCCTCAAGGTTAATATCATTGCAACAAAGGTGAATTCCAAACTGTTTCTTCATTTGAGAGTTACAGCAAAATAAGGGCTTCCTGAGCCCCTATTCTGGGGATGGTATTGTGCTGGATCCTGTGGGAGATTCAGACAGTATGGAAGAAGTGGTCCAGGATCCAGCACCCCAGTCTCTGTATTAGTGATAATTCCAAGACACTTTCCTGTACTTGTTACTTCCTGGTGGATGTTTCTGTGCCGAAAGGTAGCTGGAAGATGTAAGTCGCCAAAGTCTTCCAAGTAATGAGTCATAGGGTTAGGATCAAAATCATGATGCCAGAACCATCTTTCTTTTATTCACACTCTAGAGATGTCATAAATACCACCAACTATTGACTTCCCACTACCTGTTTTCTCTTCTTCTCTGGTTAATGATGCATTCAACTCAGCTTAATGGACAAAGTTACTCACTAATCACCAGGACAGACAAATAAACTAAAATGATCTACACTGAAAGTGCAATGGGGGGAAAATAAATTAGGGTTTCGGTTAAATTAAGCTAAATATAAGTCAACTGTGGGATGTGGCAGGGAAAAGAGATAAGGCAATCTGACATTACTCATGTACAGCCTCTGGGGGGGGGGGACGTGTTAGACCAGTTAGCCTTCAATATTCTTAGAGTTACTGATGTCTCTGAAAATATGAAAGCTAAGAAACTCTCCTTAGAAATAGTCATGCACATATAAAAATTTGAATAGACTATTATGAAGTGAATGTTCTTATTGAATAGTCATGTACTGTCAGTATTTAATTTCATATTCAGCAGTTCCTATGCATGAGCAGCATCCATGCCCATGAAAAAGGAATCACTCCCCCATTCTTTCAAACTCTCTGAGAGTAGGTAGGTGTTTCATGCAGCACCATGACTCTAAGTCAAGAGCCTGCCAGGCACAGCAGGAGGGAGTCATTGATGGGATTTCATGAGTCCTTACATGACCAGCTTTGCAGATCAGGCTTTATTTACATGCAAGGTCAGCAGAGGCAAGGATAGAACCCTAGAGCCACAAACCACAGTTGTAATCAAGAGACCCAGAAAGCAGGATGTTCCATTGGAATTTAATGAGAGGCATGTGAAATGTTTAGGGGAAAATGTGTGGATGTCTGCTACTTACTCTGAAATGCATCAAAAGATAAGACGGACCCGTGGATGAATGGATGCCAAGTAAATAGACAGGTAAATAATAAACAAGTAAAGCAAGATATTAATGGCAAAATATAAATGTGATCAATGTAAAATTTGTTTATTTTTCTGTTTGAAAATTTTCATACTAAAATTGGGAAAAAAATAATGTGGGAATCACTCAACCAGGTTGATCCCAATGGCAATAACTAACTGAATGAGAATATTCCACCATTGGGGTTATTTCCAAGAAATGAAACTTAATAATCAATGCAAGTTTCACTGGTCATTAACCTTTTTGGGACCTGTCTTTCTCTGTGCCTTTGGTTTTGTACGGCATTCAGTCATCAGTTTCGTAGAATAACGGTTTCTCCTCACGTAGGCTGCGAGTCAGTGATGGGGTGAAATAGTACGTGTGGCGGGCATCTGCTGTTCTAATTTCCTTGATGGGCAAACATGGTAGAAAGATCAAATGTTCATGGATGTAAATGAGAAATGTTTCTGTTTCTCGATAGCATAAAACCACTTGTTTTTAATCAAGACAAGTAAAACCAACCAAGTTCACATTGTAGTAATCTGGTCTTCCCTTCTTGTACCCTCCAGAAGTTATTTATACTGTGTCCATGCTTAGCTCTCCTTTATAAATGGACTTCTGGCTCTTTCCTATTTCTTTGTGTCTCCAGGCAGAGGTGTGTGTGATTCTGTCCTCCCTGTCCTGAAGTCTGTCATCTTCATGTTTAATTTTTATTGCATGTAGTGGTAAAATATAATTCTTTTTTATAGTAAACCAATCCCTTTTTTTGCTTTATTTCATGGTACAATTTTGACCATTTCTTTGTCCTTTTTTTTTTTTTTTTAGAAATAAATTTTGAACTTCTAGAAGTTACAAAATAATGGAGTTCCCAGGTATTGCATTCCCAATGTTGACAAGTTATATAACCATTGCATAGTCCTTAGCATCAGGAAATTAACATTGCTGCAGTACTCTTCAACAACCTACAGATTTTATTTTTATTTTACTGATTTCTCCACAAATGCCCCCTTTTTGGTCCAGGGTCCAGTCCAAGATCTCACACTGTATTTAGTTGTCCTATGTTTTCTATAATCTGTGACTGTTTCTTAGTTGTTCTTTTTCATGACCTGGAGACTTTAAAAAAGGGTAGGTGCCTGGTTTTCCAGCTTTTTGGGGGGGGCACTTTGTATCTGTCTGATGTTTCCTCATGACAACTGAGGTTATGTATTTTGGGTAAGAACACCACATTTCCTTCTCAGCGTATAATGTCAGGGGGTACATGATGTTGCTATCTCATAGTACTGTTGATGGCTTGGTACTAGGATCATTTGGTTATCATGATCATTTCCACTGCTAAGTGACTAGGTTTCCCTTTGTAATTAATAAGTAACTCATGGGGTGATAACTAGGGACTATGCACAGATCCCCTTCTTCACCATGCTTTCCACTCACTAATTTTAGCATCTTTTCTTAATTCTTGTCTATAGCATCAATCCTGTGTTGTTTTGTCTAGTGGAGACCTCCTGTTTCTATCATTCTTTTATTTATTTAGTTGGAATTCCATTTATTAATGGGAATTCTAATTATTTATTATTAATTGAAATTGTACTGCAATGAAGAGCTGCCTCATCTTTCCCATTGACTTATGTATTCATCTACTTATACATGGATGGATTCATGGATACTATCCACATTAAAATCTATCACTATCATTATTTATTTTGATGTTCAAATGGTACCAGATTTGAGCACTGATAAATTCCTTCGAGCTGGCTCTTGTGTTCTTTAAATATACTCTCCTCATCATTATTTGAGAATGTCCTTATCTTCTGGCACCATAAAATATTCCAATGTTTATCTTGTAATTTACTTGTCCCAGCTCTGGTATCAGTCAATTTCCCAAGGAGCTCTTGATTCTCTTACTGAAGAATGGTGTTTAGAAAGTAAAATCTGGATCCTAGGTGTGCTCATGCCTACCAGGTGCTATGGTTCTAGGCCCTTTCATCAAGCAGTCATAGAAAACAGAACATATGCACATCTGTATTTCTACCCATCAACATTCATAAAGCTGTGAGTTCCGATTGAACCAATTTATTTAAAGGTCCATCATTATTCCAATGATTTAACATGTCACCTTTATCTTATACTAGGTTTTCACTGATATTTGTATTGATTTTTGGACTTTTGTATTTTATTCAACTGGTCTATTTGTGTATTTATGCACCAGTCCCACTTTCTTTTAATTACAGAAGCTATGCATATGTACCTTGTTATCTTGTTCAGCTGACAATAAAACTTCAAATCTCTTTCCCCCTCTTTTTCCTTTTGGAAAACATGATTTTCTTAGCCTCAGTTTCAGCTATTAATATTGAGTTTAATTTTCTTATGTATGACTATCCCAGTACCTTCTTTTCATTAAGTTTGAATTTACCTACATATAATCATTTTTTTCCTTTTATATTGGAGAAAAAATCCAAGTAAAGCATTCATAAAAATAAATGATTCAAAAAGTCTTACTCAAAACAAAACAAAACAACAACAAAACTGGTTTCCTGTCTCACTGTGTTTTCACTCATCATATATAACTGCTTTCAATCTTTTTGTTATTTTTTCTTATACTTATTTTTATATTACTAAATACTTTACTTACATCACTATTTCCTAATTTGATAACAGGAAATGGGAGAAATAGATGAACTGTTTGTTTTTTGTTGTTGTTGTTTAAATAAATTGCATATAAAAACTAATTTATTGGGGGCACCTGGGTGGCTCAGTGGGTTAAGCCTTCAGCTCAGGTCATGATCTCAGGGTCCTGGGATCGAGTCCCACATCGGGCTCTCTGCTCGGCAGGGAGCCTGCTTCCTCCTCTCTCTCTCTCTCTGCTTGCCTCTCTGCCTACTTGTGATCTCTCTCTGTCAAATAAAAAAAAATCTTAAAAAAAACCCCAAAAAACTAATTTATTTATTACCTGATAATAACTAGAACAAGTGTAAAAGTGCTAGAATTCAGCATATGGGCCATGGAAGCACATTTCAGTTCAGAATTTTTTTAAGCTGCTACCTAGAGACAAAATAAAAACCATTATTTGATGACTTCCAATCATGATAGTAAGTAGAGTCTTGGCTCTTCCTCCTTCTCCTTCAATCCCTAGTAATCACTGAACAGAAAATCCAAAGACAACACTATATATTTGTTTCTTTGTTGATTATGTTTATTTTCACATTTAGCTCAACTTTATTTTTCAGTCATTTTTTTCCTCCTCATAATTTGGAAAACATAGTCAAATTTTTTTGTTCTTTGTGTTATTGATTTGATTTTTATTAAAATGCTTAAGCCATATTTCCATTCCTGACATTATTGCTGACCACTGACTCCTCCCATGAAAGATAAGGAAATAAGTTCACTTTCAGTGATTCACGATATACCTGTGAGCTCTTTCCACTTTCTATTTTTTATAGGTAGACTCAAGAGTTTTTATTACAGTTCATTATAATTAAAATAATAAATACTTATAATGTACTATAATAAAACTATAATAAACTATAATGGTATAATAAATACTATACTAAAACTAAAATGCTATAATAAACTATAGCATAAGACTATGATATAAAACTATAATAAAATGGCTCTTTTTTCAAGAATTAGAATACTTATATTGAGTTCTGTAACCACAGTCAAAAAACCTACGTAGACTAAATTTTCTGCTGCAATTGTTTCAGGTCTTCCCAGTATGTCCATATGGAAATTTGTCCATTTGTGATTTATTTATCTTGATTTTCATCTTGATTAGCAGGGTTACATCATTATAATATTTTATTTTTTAATTTTTGAAAATGTTTATTGAGAGAGAGAGAGAGAAAGCACACAGAGAGAGTGGGAGAGGGAGAAGCAGGCTCTCCTCTGCTGAGCAGGGAGCCTGATGCAGGGCTCGATCCCAGGACCCTGGGATCATGACCTGAGCTGAAGGCAGAGGCTTAACTGACTGAGCCACCCAGATGCCCCTCATGATGATATTTTAAAGAAGGATGTATATATTAATTATGCTTCCTGAATCCTTGCATATTTGAGAACCTCCTTCTGTCATTGTCACAAGTAACGAAAACTAAGTTGGGGAAAGTTTTTGGACCCAGGTCCCTTCATTTTTCCAGACTTTAGAGTCCTGACTCCATTGGTTTCTGTCATCAACATTTATTTGAAGAAATCTGGGTGTAGTTTTAAAATTCAATAATTTATTGAAAAATTAAGGTATGTTTCTCAATTTTTACAAATGTTGAGTAGTGCATGATGATCCTTTTCTTTTCTTTTTTTTAAATTTCTTTTCAGCGTAACAGAATTCATAGTTTTTTTGCACCACACCCAGTGCGCCATGCAATGCGTGCCCTCCATAATACCCACCACCTGGCTCCCCAACCTCCCACTGCCCCACCCCTTCAAAACCCTCAGGTTGTTTTTCAGAGTCCATAGTCTCTCATGGTTCATCTACCCCTCCAATTTCCCTAAACTCCCTTCTCTCCATCTCCCCATGTCCTCCGTGTTATTTGTTATGCTCCGCAAATAAGTGAAACCATATGATAATTGACTCTCTCTGCTTGACTTATTTCACTCAGCATAATCTCTTCCATGGACGGGACTGGATGATGATCCTTTTAAATCTGCATTCATAAGCTACTTCATCAGGAACATTCCCTTCCATTATGTCTTTATTTATTTATTTTTTTTAAGATTTTACTTATTTATTTGAGAGAGACAATGAGAGAGAGAGAGCGAGCATGAAACGAGGGAGGGTCAGAGGGAGAAGCAGACTCCCCACCAAGCAGGGAGCCTGATGCAGGACTCCATCCCGGGACTCCAGGATATGACCTGAGCTGAAGGCAGCCGCTTAACCAACTAAACCACCCAGGTGCCCCTCTATTATGTCTTTAAACAGTGTATGTGTCCTGGCAACTGTGCTGTCTTTCTCTTCAGGGCTAAAGAGCTAAGTATTGGGTCCCTATAATGGGTTACCCATACAGACCCTCTTCTGTGTGCCTTGAATTTTCCATTTTATTTTATTTTATTTTATTTTATTTTATTTTATTTTTTGTGCTTATTTTTTTTTTTAAAGCCAGTACAGTTTTTTTCTCCCCTGTGGTGCTCATCAGCTCTTTGCTGCTGCTATTTTGTTTTAATTCATTTGAAAATGTTTTGTTATTTCCTTTTCATCTGAATTTATGGAGTATATGTTTCTTTAATTTCCTTGAGAAGATGAAGCACTGTTGCTGAAATATTTCTTCTCTTTCCTGGAGGTAAGTTTGATTGCTGTCTTTATTCTCATTTATATGCTCGCTCGCTCTCTCTTCTTTCCTTCCTTTCTCTCTCTCTCTCTCCCCTCCCTTTCTTCCTTTCCTCCTTCCTTCCTCTCTCTCTGTCCCCTTCCTTCCTCCCTTCCTGCCTTCCTTCGTGTGTGTTTTTGACCTTGTGGATCATTTCTGCATATGTCTCTTCTTGCTCTTTAAAAGCTTTTATTCATTTCTCGAGTGCTGACAGTTCTATCCAGGTCTTCCTTTGATCCCCCGAACCACGCATAGATTTATTTTGGTTTGCTTCTTTGTCTTCATGGGCAGTGTTCAAATATTTCTTTAAGGTCAAGCATGGAGCATGGAAAGTATTTGGTAGGTTTCCCCCCCGTTCTGTCCTTTGATGGCTTCATATTGATATGAGCAAAGCTGGGTCTGAGAAGCTGGAAGTAGTGGACAATGGTCTGCTGCCTGTGGTCTGTTGAGAGTGGCTAGAGAAATCTTTTCACTATTTTCTCACCCTGTTTTTTGGTTTATTATATTCAGCTTTTGGGGGAGAATGTTTTCTCCAAGGCTTTTTCTCCCTGCATCTTTATTGTTTGGAAGTTTATCTTTTGCTTTTCAGCACACCTTTGCCCATGAGAAGAAAAAGGAGAGAGGGAAAGAGGGGAGAGTCTAGCTGGATTATGATTTTTTTTTTATGTTGAAATCCATATCTCAACCCTTTCTGTATGTTCTACGCAAAACCTAATCCAGTGCCTTTCTTAAAATAATAGTAGCACAAGCTTCTAGTGGTAGTAACAGTAACTGTATATGGAGTATCCACTCTGCCAGGCGTGTCACCAAACACTCCTATAAAGAATGTTTCATTTTATATTCTCAATAATCTTAATCATATAGTTACCATTATTGTCCCGTTATATATAATGGGCAAATTTATCAGAAGGGTATGTTGCCAGTAAATGGAGAAACCAGAGACTCTCTGACCCCAAAGCTGAGGCTCTCAATTGTTCGTATTCCTTTGAAGGCAAAGGTCTTCGAGTAGTATGTCTGGTGCTCTGAGACCTTTTCTTTCTTTTCATGTTGTTTAAATGCTTTTATGAGCCCTCTTTCTAACATTCCCTTGGAGGAGTGTGCCTGAATGCCTCAGTTCTCAAGAGCCTGGCCCAAACAGGGCTCCTGTTCTTAGAGTTGCTAGTGCCCATGGGTCCTTCTTTGCACAGAAGAACCAGACTGGAATCCTCTTGATGAAAAAGTTGAAGGCTGCCTTGTTATTTCTTAGAAATAGGATTTTTAATGGCATGACAAATCCAAACTATGGTGGCCTAAAGCCGTCCTTGGGAGCTGCTGTGGGAGCAGCCTTGGGAGAACCCAGTGCTTCTGAGCTACAATCCACAGATTTGTCCCTGGAGGTTGGGTAGAGACACCTGGATCTTTACTGGCAGTTTGGTAAATTCAGCTTTATCTCACTTGATTAGATCCTGCTTTCTCCAGCTCCTAGTTGCTCTCAGGAAGGCAGGTTCGGCTGGGTTCATACTCATTCAGCACAGAAAACAGGAACATTGAATGTGTCTCTGCCCTCAATTTGGTGCCCTTTTTGCGTGTGTTCTTCAGTATGGTGAAAGGAGATATTACATTGATATATGTATATATGTAAAATTTCAGAATGTTTAATAGAGAAAATTTAGGAAGTACATAAAAGCAGTCATGATTCCACTATCCAGGGATATCCACTCTCCTATTTTGATGAATCCCATGTTTTCTCTACTTGTGTATTTGTGCATATTCTATTTATCTAATGTGGATGAGTTCTTTAAAATATTAATATATATGAACTGATTCATGAAACAATTTTATTTTAAGAATGCTTACTGTATGGGTATGCCAGTATTTCTTTACCAACAAGGACTTTTCTTGATGTCAGTTTACATCATACATGGTGAGAGAGAGGATTCTGACCAGGACATATGCCAGTTCTCTTAGACCTTGAGTTTCTTCCTTGGACCTTTTTGTGTCTTTGAATTCCAAGAGGACCTGTGAGGGCAGTGTTTCTCTGGCACCTTCAGGATTAGGTCTTGTCCAGAATGTCAATATTGAAAGGGTAGACAGACCAATTCATGTGTGTAGATTGAAGTCTTTAAGGGATCAAATCAGTGAAGACATGGGAAGTCATTTCAACTAATTCTGTTAAAAAGAAGGAGGAAAATAGAGGAGAGAGAGAGAGAGAAAGAGAGATAGTGGGAGGAAGGAAAGGAGGGAGATGGAGAGAGACTAAGACTTCGCTTGCTATTGGAAATTTTCTTTACGCTTTTCATAAGGTTGGGAATGAGAGCTCTGTTCAGGGAAGCATAGAGCAGTGATATTAATAATTGAGGGAAGATGATAATAAAATAATTGCACACAGTTTTAGAAAATATTTGTTTATTTATTTGAGAGAGAGAGAGAGAGGGAGTGCTTGAGTGGGGAACAGGGGCAGACAAGAGCGAGAGAAAGTCTCAAGGAGACTCCCTGCTGAGCATGGGACCTGATTTGGGGATTTGATCCCACAATCCTGAGACCATGACCTGAGCCAAAACCAAGAGTTGGACACTCAACCAGTTGAGCTACCCAAGCATCCCTGCACTTGTAAGGGGCCACATTTAATTCTTGAAGTCACCTTTGGTGGAAGGTTTTATCATTATATCCCTATTTTACAATGGAGAAATTGAGACACACAGACAGAAGTGTAGAGTTCTCATGCACAGAGTGGAAAAGAATGACCCAGCCTTCCTTTGTCACAGACCAAAACAGAGGGAAGTGTTCCAGTGAACTTCCCACATAGCCTGCCATGCCTGGAGCTATGGTGTTTGTAGGAATGGACACCCTCCTTTCTGTTGCCAAAATGCCTTGAGATTCCAACTCTGGTGGTCTTGACAGCAGTATGTCACTCAGAAATAGGGGCCAAAGTGCTTGTCATGCTCTAGAAACCCTGAACATTGTCATGATGTAACAAGGGCAGAATCATTCAAAGATCATTTTTTAATAATTCACATACACTTCTCATCCCTTTTGTACTCTTTGAGCCATCCCTCTTTTCTTCCAAATGTAGTTCTCTTGAGGCTTTTTAAAGAAATCAGTGTCTGAAGTTCATGCTTAATTTCAAAATGGCCACTCACCATGGCACCAGATAGATTTTGAAGTGGACCCATGTGGGCACTGGAGGCTGTGAAGAATTAATGTTGCTTTGATAAGGACATGTTATTTCTGTCCTTGAAGGTGATGCTTGTGGAGACTTTCCTGAGTGTGTAGAGAGGTGAAGGGAACTGAAACTGTGATTAGGGCCAGTTTCAGCCTATTTAAGGTCCTAATGCTGTTGGACATTGGTAACTAAAACAAGAGAAGTGGCTCAGAGGGTGGGGGCAATCTTGGTCTCATGTGGGTCAGGCAAGTGTGGCTTCTTTGTAAAACTGGGCAGTGGCTGGGGGAGGAAGAACTATTTCATAAAGCAATTATAGCATCATTCGCTCAAAAACCCTCAAAGAGCCAGGGACTTATGGATAGGATACTTTGTTTAGTTGACTTTTCCAGCTTACAGAAATTTAAACAGAAAATTATTTATTTCAACCAATTTGAAACACTTTT
Source organism: Mellivora capensis (assembly GCA_004024625.1). Lineage (NCBI taxonomy): Eukaryota > Metazoa > Chordata > Mammalia > Carnivora > Mustelidae > Mellivora > Mellivora capensis. Next base: position 13,952 of record PISX010011560.1, on the reverse strand, counting down.
TAAAATCAAGGGATTATTGAAACCACTACTGGATCTTTGTTTTTTCCTTGAAAATTTATAGTACCTGAGCACTATCTTTACGAACTTGACTTTCATTATGTGGTAGTATAGTTGTAGAAGGTTTAAGATAAATGACTGAATGTGTACAAATCCCATGTTATCCTTAAGAACTCAGATTACAAATAATTCCTGACACAAACTTGCTTTGCTGCCATTTCTTTAAAGCGGTGTGGTCTAAGAGAACAGAATGAACACAGGATCCAGACACCCAGCCCAGGGTCCCAGTCCCTGCTTGCTTAGAGGCTACTGGCTAGGGGATAGTGAAAAGACAGCCTCCTTGGGCCTCAGGTCCTTCTTCAGTAAAATGAGCTGCATCGAAGATCTCTAGGGACTCTTCTAGTAAGTAATATTTGATAACTTAAAAGTTAGGGGTGGGAAGAAAGAAGGAAGGAAGGAGGGAATGAAGGAATGAAGGAGGGAAAGAGGAAGGGAGAGGAGGTAGAAAAGACATGAAAGAAATGAAGGTTCAGATTAGTTGGGCTCTTCTTATGTGCTTGTTACAGGGACAACATGCACGACTATTCAAACCTCTCCCCCCCCAATGGGGATAGATTTTTTTAAAAAGATTTTATTATTTATTTATTTGACAGACAGAGATCACAAGTAGGCAGAGAGGCAGGCAGAGAGAGGAAGGAAAGCCGGCTCCCTGCTGAGCAGAGAGCCCGATGCGGGCTCCATCCCAGGACCCTGGGATTGTGACCTGAGCTGAAGGCAGAGGCTTTAACCCACTGAGCCATGCAGGCGCCCCAATGGGGATAGATCTTTAGAAGCTCAGCCATTCTCTAACCATGACTCCTTTTGGCTGAGCAGGGTAGACATCTAAAGTTACAGCACTGGAATTGGCTGAAAAAGACTAGACTGATTCGCATTAGGAAGTGCAGCAAACCAAATCTAGAAAAATAAATTTTGAAGGGAGAGACTGTCGAGCAGCTTCTAGGTAGATTTTGGGGAATAGAAGCATGGAGGAAATTTCCTACGTGTGTCATGAAAATGTAAACCATGTTTTCCACTCTTCAGGACTTCAGGGAATGTTTAAATTGCTTGTCAGTGGTTCACCTTGTCCCTCATGCCACAACAAGCCCAGTCCCATTTTATCCGTGTTATGAGGTTCTGCTGGCTGGGAATGAGAGAAAGAAGGCACAACCGAATTCTCATCATGCATCGAGACAACACTTGGGTTGTGCATTTTTAGGAGGAGACTTCAAGGAAAATGAAGCTGAAGGAAAATGTAGAATTACAAAGGCAGGATGAAATTTTGAAAATGACAAGCAGGAGAAGGTGAGCATTTGTTGGTAGTGGGAAAATCACATTTGCCCCTGCTGTTGCTGTTTTGTTCTTAAGGGGGAAGTTTTCTTCTTTTGATCTCCCAAATACCTTGTTAGAAACCGAAAATTCCAATTGAGGAAATGCTCTCAGGAATGATTGGCAGGAAAGTGCTGACTGAGTGGAGCTGTCAGTGAAGGCAATTCTGGGTGGAAGTGCCCTTAGGCTGAAATGATCCCCCAGAGATGCTGGATGGTGCTACCAAGAGTGCCTGCTTTGGAGCACTGGACCAGGAGCCCACAGCAGCTTCTGCTGCTCTGGGTGGCTGCTTCCGGCCCCAGTATGCTCCAGACCAGTAGAAGGAAGGGAAGCATGGAAGATTTTTTTTTTCTGGCTTGCTCCTTTTTTTGGTTCTGTAGTGATTTGAGGGTCCTCTCCAGCTGTGAGGATGTCTAACCTGGTTAAAAACTAACAGATTGCTGTGAACGCATGACAATTAAAATTAGATAAAATCATTTATAAACATTATTCTAAATAAGGATGCCCCAGCTGTTGGTGGCTCTTTGGAAGGCATCCGATTTGCAGTCAGAGTGTAGGGGTTTATTGCTCTGTACTCAAATGTTCTTGTAACGATCTTGGTGTTTTTTTTTTCTTTACCCCTTGAATTTCTGTAGGCTTTTTTATTTCACTTAAAAAATCTGCTTCCAGAAGGATTATTCCAGCTGAAAGATGTTCTGAGGAATGGAGATTAGGAGACTCTGTGCCTCTGATATAGAAATTATTGGGGGAAAAATACAAACCTCCCTTGCACATTTTCTCAGGTCAGGAATGACCAGCAATAATAATCATCCAGTGATCCAGTGATGTGCCCAAATATTCTGCCCAAATATTCATGTCACTGAGCTGAGTGACAAGCCCAACACTTTGCTAGTGTGTATCTGTTGAAGAAGGTGGTTCTTTTTAGTGCAGCCAAATGTTTCAATTCTGTCTTTGGGTTATAATTTAAAGTATAAATACTTAACAATGGCAAGGCAGTGTCTTTCAAGCAGAAATAAATCTGTCATCACTACACATGTGTAAGAATATAAAATAAAAATGCTTACTAGTAACCACCTACTCCAATGAACAAATTTTAGTAAGTTTGAAATAGCATTTTTTACTCATCTTAAAGGCATAGAAAAAAATGTGGATGAGTTTTTTTTTTAATAATTTATTTTTTCTGCTCTCCTCTTAGCTGTAAGCTAACTCTACACTCACAGAAAATCTCACAGGATAGGTGCTATATGAAATTTCATATCTTCTTCCCTGGAGTTGGGACTTTTGATGTTCATGTAGTTCGTCTACATATTATAACTTCTGCTTTGTAACTAAATTGAATGTGCTCCCTACAGAGAGTATACTAGATTGAATTTTGCAATTTAATATAGTAGGTAAGAGAGAATCCCAGTTGTTCATCTTTAGGTAAATATTTAGGAGATGTGTGGAAAAGCAAAGCTTACTTTATACCTACAAATGTGTTCTCCAGTGCTTTGCCAAATCGGGGACAGAGCCTCTTGATTATTTGGGCTGGTGAAGTCTGGGAGAAAGGAGTCCTTTCTGTCTGGGTTTGGGTTACTGTTGGGGCAATTTATCCATCCCAAGGCAGGGTCTAGAAGCTGGGCACCCCAGGAGGCATAAGGCTAGTAAAAACAGCATCAGAATAGGAGAGTTAGAACAAAGACCTGGAGAAGCTGTAGAAAGGACACCCAGGGGTTAAAGGCGGCAGTAAATGTTGAGTGACACATAGAGAAGGAAGCTCTTGGGGCCAAAGAAAGTGGTTGATGTGAGCAAAGTGATGATTTCACTTTCTGAATTACAAATATTTATGTTTACTTTCTGTTTATAAAAGTGATACCTGTTTACTGAATAGTACTTGGAAAGTACGGAAATCTCTCAAGTAGGAAAAAGAAGTTGGTCATGGTGTCTCTTCCCCCAACTGGAGTTAGCCTTTTTGAATCTTGTACCCAGTGTCCTTCCTTTAATTCATATTCCCTAGCATGTAAACCTAAGTAAGATCACGACATATGTAACTGTATGTCATTATTTCTCTATATTCATTTTTTCAACATTTAAGAAGCATTTACCACATGACTGCTGAAAGTCCTAGACCTTGGGGTTCAATAATGAGCCTACAGAGTTCTGTCCCTCAGGCTACTTTTGCAGGTGGAAGTTTTTAGGGGTATAAGACCACACTCGGCTCTGAGACAACTTCCCTGTACTTTGGGGTAGGATGCAGGTCAGACATTCAAGGAATATTAGAGTCTTCAACTAAGAATAAGCCCACACTTGCCCTTCGTGTTGGCTGTGCTAGGTTCTGGCTGAGGACAAGTCTGGTAAAAGAGAAGTTCCTTTTCTTGTGGAGCTTACATAAAGTTGGCCAGTGGAGGGGTCAATATTAAAAATATAACCAATGAGGCAAGACCACCCCCATCTTCCTATAACTGTCTATCAGTGTACCTGTGCAGGAACCCAGATGCCTTCTCCTGTCACATGGGTTTGTCACCAGTCCAGCCTGACATGAACTCTGTTCTTGTGTGAGGAATCCTCCCCTCTCACCTTTTCAAGGACTTTGTCTTATCTTCTTTCCTGTTCTCTCTTGCATTCCTGTATCATCTATTTCCCCCTCTGCACAGGACCATTCTCAATAGCATACAAACTAATTCTAGAATTCACCATCTTAGAAAAATATTTCATCTTCCCTTTCAGTGACCAACCTATTTCTCTAACCGCCTTCATAGCATAATGTCTTCCGGGTGTCCTATACTTGCTGGAACATCCTTCTTTCTACAACTACTTCTCTCCTCTTCATTCCAATAAAGCCTCTGTCACATTTTCGTCTCTGCTACTGATGACTTCCATGAGGCCAAATCCAATGCTCATGTCTCGGTCCTATTCTTTTCAGAACCCAGAGTACGTTCAACATTCTTGAACATTTTTCCTGTCATGAAGTACTTTATATCAAAAACTTCCACAACAGGATACTCATTGGTTATTCTTCCTACTTCTTGGCCAGGGTCCAGGCCTCCAGACTGGCTTCCCAGCTTTCCACTCATCCCCATTCAACTGCAATCCATGTGCAATTTTTAAAAATGTAAATAAGATCATGTAATCCCCTCACTTACACTCTTCAGTGACAGCCTCTTTCCCATAGAATAACATTCAAGCCTGCTCTGTAGGCTGCAGTCTGATTCCTGCCTCCCCTCTGACCTCATAGCTGCCATTCTTCTGTTGGTTCACTGCCCATCAGCTACCTTGGCTGCTTCATGTTCCAGGTCAATCCAGCCAAGGTGGTTTTCCTCCTCGGGGCATTCAGTCTTCTGCAGCCCTTAGTCTGGAGTGTCTGTTGTCTGTACCTTTTCATACTAACTCCCTCTCATCATTCAAGTGTTTTTTTCTGACATTATATTTGGATTTTATCACCAGAGCTTTCAGACACAAGTTTGAAAAACTTCCAGTTGTATTCTTTGATTTCATTTGTGAAATGCTTCTTCTTCTTCTTCTTCTTCTTCTTTTTTAAAGCGAATGTTTACTGAGGATTTGGTATATGCCAGGCATTGGGTTATTTTCCACAACCCATTTTAGTGATAAGAGACCAGTTCTCTGAACAGATTGCATGGTTGAGCAGTGTTTGCCACACATCCATTATGTTGGCAAGGTATCAGAAACGTAGACATTTCAAGTTGTTAATAAGGCATGGATACAAGCTGCCCACATGGTGAAGGGTAATGGTAAACCAGCTGTTAACATTGATGGGATGCTCGTGATCTGGTAGGTGCTGAGCTAACTTCTTCACATGCATGAACTCCTGTAATCCTCATTGCAATCTCGTGAGGTAGGCTATTTTATCATCCCCATTTTACAGAAGAGGACACTGAGAATTACAGAAGTTAAAGGATTTTCCAGTATGACACATCTATTAAGTCAAGATATATAAATCTATTGGTCTCAACTTAGAGCTGCACTCTTATATTCCAGAACAATATATTTGGTGTGATGTCATTTATGTTTAAAACAACTTTACAAAATAATACCAATAGGACTTTTGTGAGTTATGTATATGGGATGTATGTATGCAAATGCAGAGAAGAGATCAAAGATGATGTACCTTGAACTTAAAAGTGACTACCTCCAGAAGGAGTTGAGGGGATGATGAGATTGAGGATGGCCACAAAGGGTTTAGACTTATCTTTAAGTTTTAGACATTTTGTTTTTCAAGGTAAATATATATTTTTGCAGGATAAAAAATTTTAAGGATGTCCTCCTTTTTATTATGAATGCAGGAGTGATCATTCTTTTACCATTTATGAGTAACCACCTGAGAACCTGCTATTTCTGGCCCTCAGTCTGCTTTTATATATTGTAGACTATTCTTACATTCTCTCATTCACTCTAAATCTGGTAAATTATAAGGAGCATCAAGGATTAAATTCATTAGCAATTTTATAGAGAAGTGTTTCTTCACATTTCTGTGCACACATTTTTATTTATGATATTTAATATCTAATGGGCAAGCTTTCAGTTGATAAAACAAGTGGCACAGACTTCTTCTCTCCCCAGAGCTGAACCTTTATGATCACATTTTGTGAACCATCAGAACACAGGTGACCCAGTGCTTATGAGGGTGTTAAATATGAAACAGAAGCTCTTGTCCAGTTAGTCTTAAAGATCATTACACAGAAATATTTTACAGTCTAGATAGGATCTCTGATGAGTGGTTATCAGAAGTCACCTTTGAACTTGAAACACTTTTATACCAATGATGTCCTTTGAGGCTCAAGACTGTGAAGGAAGAAGGGTGTGGTGTATTTTTAGTACATTCTCTGGATAAGAAAACTGAGATGGGGAAAGGTGATGTGACTTGCCCATTGTTAGAGCCACTAAGAGTCTGAGATTCCACACCAGGTTTTCTACATTCAAATGCTCTGGCATTTTTCACTATAGTGTGTTGCCTCCCAAATTCTTTCAGGGTTGACCAGATGCTCTTTTATAATTACAGGCACTATAAATTGCATTTTATAATTTGCAGTAAGACTGAATAGTAACTAGGACACCTAATTTAAAAGGAGAAAAAGCAGGACTCTAATGAATACACGGTATGGCAAGTGAGTGTTTGCTGACACTTTCAGTTAAAGGGATCTTTATTACCATTCAACTTCTGGTGTTTACATTAGATGTGAAAGTTAAAGATAAACACCACTTTGGGGAAACATTAAAATGCTACAAGTGAGTTTTGCCTTATTTAACTAACTGGCACCGTTCTTGGGATCCTATAGTGCTCGTTTTGCCTTTTAGCAATGTTTTATTTTGCTTCATGGGTATGATGGGTGGGGCTCTGAAAATCATCTTAGGGTTGTCTTCGATATTAAAAAAAGCAATTCTGATCATACAATTTAAAAAAAATTGGAAGAAATCCCAGAAGTAAACTTTTTTCAACTTCTTATGTTTTGACCTCTTTCATTTCCCTCCAGTGTATTGAAACCTGTCCTTGAAAGTATAACATATTCCCTCAAAAAATAGCTCCCCGATTTGGGCAATTCTAACTAGAACGAACTAGCTAAAAAGATCTAACTTACTATCTTTAGTTCCTTTATATACATATATATTATGTATGTGTGTGGGCATAAACATATATATAGATCTGTAAGCTACCATCTTATAACAACTTTCCCCTTTTTGTCCCAGTTCTGTTCTTCAGAACCACGCAGATAGAATATTTTGTAAACTACAAAGCGCTACGCACAGGTAAACTCTTATAATAACACAAAATCCTTTTATTCCTCCTTCTACTTAGGCAAGCAATACAATGATCAGAGACATTAAGGTGTAGCTTAGAGAAGGGCTTTAGCCTCTCCCCGTTATTACCAGCCAATCCTCCATAGTGCAAATGAATAGACATTCTTGGTTTAAATATCACTGTGCTTATCTTTTGCTCCGTAAAAGCAAAAGCAGTTTCAAATGAATATACAGTCTCAGTGAGAACAAAGAGTTTATAAACCTTGCTTCTGGAGAAGTCACCATTAGATCACAGTCCCTTAAGACTATGTCAATAAAAATTCTGAAGCAGTCATTGCTCTAAATATTCATAGGTATAAATCCCATTCCTATCAGTTTTCTATTTCTGCCTTAACCAAATACCACAAATTTAGTGGATCAAAACAACACAAACTTATCTTATGGTTCAAGATATCAAAAGTCTGTTATGAGTCTCATTGGGTTAAAATCCTTTCTGCCCTTAGCAGGGCTGCACTCTTTATATTGGTTCTAGGAGGGAATCCATCTCCTTGCTTCCTGGAGCTTCTAGAGGCCACCCACATTTTTTGGCTGATTGTGCCATTTCTCTGTCTTTAAATCCAGCAGCGTAACATCTTTCTGATTCTGTTTCTATTATCATGTCTCTTTTTCTAGCTCTCTCTGTTCTTTAGCCTTCCTATTCCACATTTAAGGACCCTTGTGATTACAATAGAGTCAATTCAGAGAATCTAGTATAATTTCTCCCATAAAGTTGATCAGCAAATTTATTCTAACTGTAATCCTAATTCCTCTTTGCCATGTAACCTAACACATTCACAGGTTCTGGAGATTAGGACATGGACCCTTTGTGGTATATTAATCTGCCTACCATGCTGAGTTTCTCAAAGCCTCTCCTTTTCCTGACTATCCATCCCCACTTTCCTCCTCATATGACATGGTTTTGAATGCACACCTTTCTGGTTGCTTTTTCCTGGGCTTCTGTTCATTCATAATACATTGGGGACCACTATGAATCGGGTGCAGTGCTCAGTGCTACGTAGTTCACACCTGGTGAAAGTTGACAACTTCACAGAACTACAAGGTTAGTGAAAGAAGTGTGCACGAGGTGCTATTGTAGGCGAGATTGTTTGGGAGGCTGACTCTCACATAGAGATCAGTTCAGGTTCAGGAACTTTAGAGAAGGTCTTTGGATCAACAACCATGGGCAGCAAGGGCCGAAAACAGGATGGGCAGACAGAGAACTTTCACTGGAAACCAACCAGTCTCCTTGGTATTTCCCAACTCCCTCGGGGTCATCCCCAACTCCCTCTTGGTCATCCCGCCTTCAGGACATAGATTCACAGGGAGGGACCCAGATGAAAATAAGTAGTGGCCCCAGTAACTTCAGATATTCCCAAATTCCATTTTCTGTTATTCCTACTCTCTTCTCCATCCAGGTCCCAGAATTTCAGTGTTCATTCGACATTTGCTTGACCAGTTCTAAAAACTTCTCTGTGAAGCTCAGGGGTAGCGTGGAAATTACTGATCAGTTTAAAATCCGAAAGGAGGCTTGTAATTCTCCAGGAAGCAGGAAATAAGTGTCTGTAGAATTTAGGCATTCCAAGTTGGACCTGCAGATGCATGGAGATATTTTAGAGTCTCAGCACTTCCCCTACCCTTGAAATGATAACACAAGTCTCTATTCATATGTATGACAGGCTCTTTTTTTTTTTTTTTACAGGATAACTTCAGAAAGAAAACAGAACAAAGCAAAACAAAACAAAACAAAACAAAAACATGCTTATTTAGAAGAGAATGGCAGGGACACATTCTGATTCTCACAAACCAGAATTCATGAGCACCCAACACTGGGAAGTCTGGAATCTTTCTGTATAAACTGACTGCTATTTTAACCTGCTTCCTGGGGTCATTTTAATTATATCTGAAGAAAGAGTCATGAGAGGCAAATGAATTAAATTTCCTTTCATAAGTAATTAAAATGCAAATCTAAAACTGTTATACCCCATTTCCTAGAAATAACTGGGTTGGAGATTTTCTTTCTCTTTTTATTTTTACTTTCTGTCTCCTACTCATTTAGGAAAAGATGTAGTGATTAAGTAGAAATGGAAAAGCAATAATAGGAAGTTAAGTGTGAAAGGCAACTTAATTTCCTTGTTGCTCTGAACGCTTATAGTGGAGTGTGGATTTTCACCCTGTCGCCAAAGTAGCTTAATAATAGAACACACATCAGTGCCTGGCTGAACTTCTTTTTCTTTCCTAAAGACAAACTAATTCAAAATTTTTGTTAGTTTACTTTATGCACCTTAATTCAGGTGCTTAATTGGTTGAAGAGCTGCAAAATGAAGTTCTTTAAATGTTCTATTAGGATAAACTTCAGTGAAAATGACACTTCTGATTGTGATTCTGAGGGTTTTTTTTCTTTTTTTATTATTTATAAACTTTCTTTCTTTTTTTTTTTTTTTAAGATTTATTTATTTATTTCACAGACAGAGATCACAAGTAGGCAGAGAGGCAGGCAGAGAGAGGGGAGGAAACAGGCTCCCCGCCAAGCAGAGAGCCTGATGAGGGGCTCGATCCCAGGACCCTGGGATCATGACCTGAGGGGAAGGCAGAGGCTTTAACTCACTGAGCCACCCAGGTGCCCCTCTTTTTTATCATTTAAACTATGTATGTGAATAAGGATTTTCTTGACATTACACAACCAAAAGCAAACAACCAAAACACAGTAAGCAGAATGCTGAGGCTCTGATGCTACAAAGTGATTCTGAGTTTTTAAAAGACACTCTGTGCCCAAGCCCATTTGATCAGTGGGCAAACTGTGTTATTTCATCATTTAACATGACTTCCTCGACATTTGCACCATCACTGACAGAACTCAAAGATAAAGAGCTTAGTTCCAAATGAAGCACACAACAGCATAGGCTCTAACATGACTTACAGAAGAGGGATACTATTTTTATAAATCCATTTTCTGGAGATCTTTGCAACTCAGAACAGACTGACAGTGACAACATCACTGGGGAGCTTGTTAGTGCAGAATTTCAGGTCATATTACAGACCTGCTGAGTTGGAATCTGCATTTTATTAAAGCCTCATGAATATTCATAGGCAAGATTAATATTTGAGAACAGGTAGAGAACATTCTAGGCTCCCATGATGCCTCTGTTTTCCTTTTTGCTCTGTTCTATCAAATAGTATTATGTTATATCAGGGTAGGTCTCTTCACCTAAAACAACCCTAAATCTCAGAAGCTTAACAAAAAAAAAGATAATTTTTCACCCCTTAGTCAATTGTAGATTGGGTGGGGGGCAATATTACCTATGTCATTTGGGGAACAGTCATTCTATCTTGTGGCTTGTCTATCCCCAGGGATGTTCTAGCTCTTCACTGTACCCTGATTCTGAACTTTCCCCATGAATGAAGAGCCAGCACATGAAGAAATGTACAGGACTCTTATGGGTCAGGAATGGAGGCAAACACATCATTGTTGCCTGCCTTTCATAGGTCAGGACTCAGTCACATGGCCACATCTAACTGCCAGAGAGACTGAGAAAGGTCATCCATCCTTTATGTATAGAGGGGAAAGAAAGTGTTTCTGATAAACTTTTAGTCAGTCTCTGCTTTGCTCATTCATTGTCCAAGATCCAGCTAAGAGCCCTATCTCTTTCTGAACTGCTTTAGGCAGGGGGATGTCTTCTAAATGCCTATGGCACTTATTATTTGCTCTTTTCATTTACTCATTCCATAAATATCCTTGTATATTATCATTCAGGGATGCATGTCTTATTTTCCATTAGAATTAATAAGCACTTTTAAGGCATTTTGTCATGCCATTCATTTTTTAAAATTTGGCAAAGCTAAGATCATTTTTATGCATGTAATGAACATATTAATATTTATTGATCAAGTTAATGAATTTTTTGGGGGAAGTATAACAGTTCTTCTATATCAGCATTTAGTAGATATCTTGTGACTCTTTTCAATGTCTGGATTTTATGCTTAACCCCCAAATTTCATTAAAGTTATCCTCCTACTCCCTTGTCAACTTTTTGTATATGTTATCAATTTTCTTGTCTTAATGCAGCCTAATAGTTGTACCCTGGTGGGGGGGTATGGGCCACTGGACACATCATTATACTCATGTCATGGTTGAGGAAACCAAAGTCCCAAGCAGAAAAAAAAAAAAAAAAAGGTTATTTTTAAATATAAAAAATAAAAATATAAAAAACAAAAATAAGCCTAAAATCATATAACTGGTAAGTATGGAGAAGCCAGGATTTGGATTCAGGTGAGCCTTATGGTTCCAATCCAGGACACTGTTAACTGACCCAACCTTTTCTCTGATAGATAACTACATTTCTCAACTACTTCAAAACATGCTTGACCATTGACAACACTGTGAGGAATTAAGTATAATTTAGATGGTTTTCATGTTTTAGTTCCCATTTTGCCAGTGTTGTCCCAGGGAATGTAGGCTTGTGGGTCAGAGCTTTTAATTTATCAATAAAGTCTGGAATTTTTGCATAAAATAAGGTTTCTGGTTGTATCTAATCTAGCAGATGCAGTAAATAAACTCAGATATGAGGAAACTGAGTTTTATTGCAGTTTTGATGCCAAGACAAGTTTGGTTTTTGTTGTTATTGTTCCTATTTTCTTTGTTTCTTTTTTTTTCTTTTTGTTTGTCCCCCTGTCTGCTTATAACATATTTTCTTTTCTTTAGAAATTAAAAAATTAGCTTGTGTATACTTAAGCCACACATTTCCTTTTACTCTGCCTAGATCTCAGTGGGCTCTTTGAGTCTGAAAATTTCTTCTTCTGCTAAGTAAATATTCTAATATCATTTGTTTATTGCATATATATTCTCTTTGCTTTGCTGTCTTTTGGAATTCTAGTTTTCCGTGTTTTAGGTCATAGATTAATCCTTCATCACGCCCTTGGTTTTTTCTCATTACAATTTTTTTTGGTCTTTATGTACTTGGAGGATTTTTTTGAGTTGATATCATAAATCATATATTTGATTTGCTGCATTACATAATATATAGTTCATTGCCCCTAAAACCTTTTATTTTAATTAAAATATAGTTGACATATAGTGTTATATTTGTTTTAGGTGTGCAACATATTGATTCAACAATTCTATGTTACTCACTTCTCACTATGGTGCCATGCAGCATTATTACAATATTATTGGCTATATTCCCTATGCTGTGCTTTTCATCTCTGTGACTTGTTTACTTTGTAACTGGAAGTTTCTCTGAGAATCTGTATCACCCATCCTCCTACCCACCTTCCCTCTGGCAACTACCAGTTTGTTTCCTAAGAGTCTGTTTTTGTTCCTTTGCTTTATTTTTCAGATTCCACATATAAGCAAAACCCAAAGGATTTTAATTTTTGCTAGGCATGTCTTTCAAGAACCAAATCTTGTTCCTTTCATAATAAGCAACTTTCTCTTGAGATTCATTCAGAAAATGAATCAGAAATTTTTCCCTAAGAATTTCTTTTTTCTTCTTGGAGAGAATTTTTCTCAAAGGAAAATATTTGTCCTGAAGACTCAAAATAGTCTTCTTATGATCTGATGATTTTTTTCAGCATGCTGAAAGAGAAAGCCACCTCGGCTCTTTCATCTTCTCTAGAGCTGAGGTGGCTACAATTTTATTAGTAAGAAAAAAAGCAAATTTTACATGTGATTATTTTTAGTTTAGGTAGGTATGGGAAGAGTCTCTGATTTACTCAGTGGTTTTGGCTGATTAATATTTCTCCATCGCACTGTGTCCCTTTTTATCTCTTAATTATCTGGGTGTTTCTCTGCCCCATTGCTGAAGCCCCTGAAAATGAAGGAGAGTGTGACTATTGATGCTGGAGCTTTCAGCATCTGAAGACTCCAGGATCATTCTCTAATGGTTCCAACAAGATGCCAGGTTGTCAATCTGTGCCATCTGACCAGCAAAGAGGAAGAAAGTGTCTTACACTATACATAAAAAAAATAGACTTAATTTTTAAAAAAAAGATTTTATTTATTTATTTGATGGGGAGAGAGAGAGAGAGAATACAAGCAAGGGAGTGGCAGATTCCCTGTTGAGCAGCTGAGCAGAGAGCCTTTCATGGGGCTCGATCCCAAGACCCTGGGATCATGACCTGAGCTGAAGGCAGAGGCTTAACCTACTGAGCCACTCAGGCACCCCATAGACTTAATTTCTTTAGAGTAGTTTTAGGTTTACATAAGCATGAGCAGAAAATATAGAGTTCCTATACATTCCCTTGCTCCCCTCTTCCTTCCCCAATTATTAACATTTTGGAATAATGTTGTATATTTTTTATAGTCAAAGAACGAATTTTGATACATCATTATTATGAAGTCCGCAGTATCATACAGAACTTTTTTTTTTTTTTGATCAGCTAAGTTCATTGTACTTCTTAGCTCCACACAGTCACCGGTTAGCTTGGAAATAGTATCAGCCACATCTTTTAGGGCCCAGAATTACTGAAATACAGAATTGTGTGTACTTCAAAAACAATGACACTGGCTGTTGTTCGGGGAGAACAGCAGCAGTGTTGCCTACATGGAGATGCAACACAATTGGAAAGAAATATGACCTTTTTTTTTTTTTTTTTTAAAGAAGATTTTTAATTATTAGATCAGTTTTTTTTTTTTAATTTCTTTTCAGCGTAACAGAGTTCATAGTTTTACACCACACCCAGTGCTCCATGCAATGCGTGCCCTCCACAATACCCACCACCTGGCTCCCCCACCCTCCCACCCCCCGCCCCTTCAAAACCCTCAGGTTGTTTTTCAGAGTCTATAGTCTCTCATGGTTCATCTCCCCCCCAGTTTCCCTCAA